>JAIPMN010009500.1:16085-31470 GCA_020650975.1 Apostichopus californicus | reverse complement strand
AATAAAATGAATCCGCCCCCCCCCCCCCACCATCCAAGATGAAATCCTGGCTTCGCGCTTCCAAGTATAGGAATACAGGCACGAACGAAGGTCTTATATAGACTAAATACAAAGATGATATACAGCATATATACGGGCAGCTTATAATGTGATCCTTCATACCAAGTACATTAATGATTCCGAGTACCAACCTGAAGCTCTTTACCGAGTCATTGAAAATAATTTAATTAATTAATTAAAAAATCATACTAAGGGCAAACTTGGAAACAATATTCACTTTGTTCTAAATAAGTCCTCGTGGAAACCGTCAGAATATTGTGGCAGTAAAAAAGGGGTGGGGTGGGTTTGGGGTTTTGTTGGGTTGGGGGTTACATATTCCTGTCAAATATGGACTAAATTTTAAGGTAAGCTACAGTTCTCTTCCTTTTTTACAAACATTTAACTGTATATAATTTGATTCTCCACATCAAATATATTCACAGAGGTCAACTCTGTAGGCTTAATGTACGTTACATCTTTAAGTTAAATACACCAGTACAGTGTTTGCATGTTTCTTGTTCTTCCGATTAACTGAGTTAATAGTATTATTTAATTCTATAGAGTGATACCCCGGTAAATTATATATTTACCATAAAATATGGATCTTTATACAATGATGTTCTTTTATAGTTCCAATCAAACGAGATGGATTTCAATGGGACATCCTAATCCAATACTCGAAGTGAAGAAACAAACAAAATATGAACCAAATGAAAAACAAACAAAAAATCCTATCGCACGTTGCTTAATGAATTTTTTTTTTGATGCACAACAATAGGATTTGATGATACTTGTAAAAAACTACTCGTAAAATCTCACCTGTTTTAAGCCAGTCTGTTTCGCAACCCGAACTCGCAGTTCATTGACGTGTAATGTTAAATTGCGTCTGCCTCTGTGTGGATAGATTCACCAAATGAGAAAGAGAAGTCGAAGTAGAAGTTTATACATACTCGTATGTACATAACTCGTTAATACATGTCTACTTACGCAATTTGGTAATTCAAATGGGGAAACCCCTGATATCGAAATGTTTATAACAATGACGTAGCCTGTAGATTTGCTGTAAAGAAATCTCCAGGCATGTAGTTAGTACGCATGCGCCATTTTGACTTATAAGTCAATTGACAACTTGGGGGAGCTTTGATTGCATCATAGTTAAAGTATCTGAATTTTATTTTCCACTATATAACAAAACGATGTGATTATCTATATACAATTTTTACCCTTGAAATGTCAAGGAATGATTTGGTTTTTGGACATTTGCTATTTTATTGTTATTATTGTTATTATACTTATTATTGTTATTGTTATTCTCATTCTCATTATTAGGCTATTATTAACAAAATATATATATAAAATGCTGCAGCTTGGAGCAACTATATTAGAGTAAAGAAAACGAATCTCCCAGTATACTTCGGGAAATGAAAAAGTAAACTACAAATCATCTCTTATGCCAACCCCCAATTTCAAGGGACCCGGTAACCCTAACAGGTATGTACACTATGGCGGGCCATCAGTCTCAAATCGTGGGAAATCGACTTATACCGATTTAAATCGACATATACCAATTTCCTTCGACTTATACCAGTTTCCAGCAGCTGAAATTGACTTCTACCGATTTAAATCGACATATATACCAGTTTAATTCTACATATCATCGATTTAAATCGACATATAACAGTTTAATTCGACATATCATCGAATTAAATCGACATATACTAATTTAAAGAAGTCAATTTAAGCTGCTGTAAACTGGTATAAGTCGAAGGAAACTGGTATATGTCGATTTAAATCGGTATAAGTCGATTCCCCACGATTTGAGACTGACGGCCCGTCATATGTACACATGGTAGCTTCATATTTCCCGATTGTGTCTGCAAAACACAATCAAGAGTTGATGTAATCATAACCTCTGATAGGGGTCATATGGCGTTGATCCTGAACAGCCTATTATGCATATGTCAAAAAAAAAAAAAAAAAAAAAAAAACAGTCTTGTTCACTAGAGTATCTTACACAATGGTATACCACCACCCTTGGGAGGAGGAGGAGGAGGGGTGTATAAGTGAAAACAGTGTTTTGCCTGTCCCGGGAGCCGATGGCTTGTCTTGTTGTCTCATGTTTGTTGTCATTAATTACAATTAGAAAGTGAATTCCTTCACTTTCCTTTTGGTTTTCTATTTTTTGTTATCATTATGTTTTAAAATTATTTCTCCTTTTACTCTCAGTTACAATGTGAAAGTAATTAAGTGAACCTTGTGGAACCAATATCAGCAAACTAAGAGAGTCACTTTATGAAAACATCATATTTTAATCACGAGTATCACTTCTATTTCAAAGAAAATCACACAAAGTAACGAAGCCACGGGAAAAGAAAAACATTACAGAATTTTGCCCACTGTATAGTATAGCTCTCTGTTGAAAATTTTGAAACTTAAAAAAAAAAGCCTTTATATAAACTTCTTCAATGTATGGAGGAACATCTAACCGTTGAGACTTTCAAATCAAATAACAAATTCTCCTGTTTAGGTATAATTTTATCCAATGTAGCATATCATATTAAACGTGCAACGGTTGATTTTGTTTCATCATAAGGGGGTCCCCCTCTTTGTCTAAAAGTGTTAAGAGGAGTACTGTTTTGTGTCTTCAAGGAATATGAAAGTGTCTGATTGTGTCTCACGGTCAATGTGAACTCATTTAATATTTAGTAGATTTGAACGAAAACAAGTATTGTATTAGGTGGTTTACAAGTGGGCGTCCTTGTTGTCCTCAATAGGTCCACGGATGGTTGACTTTTTGAATTGTTTTGAGTTGTTTAGAATCTGTTTGCTCTAGCCGACTGACGTCACATGTATACGTTTGAAGTTACGTCAGTTGCCATTATATTCTGCCAGTGTCATCAAAACAAGTATAGGGGTGTAAACAGTGGCGGAGCTAGGGGTATTGGTCGGGGGGGGGGGCAAGAATGGTCTGTAGGGCGCTTTCGACACTATCTAAGCGGAGCGCCACCACAGGTTGGCGCGGAGCGTACAGAATTTTTTTGAGTAAAGATACTCCCTAGATCGCAGGAAATGACCCTTTCCGGGCCTTGTTAATTTGCAGATAAACGAAGAATAAATAGGTGTCGTCGCCATTTTGTCAGAAAGTTACACCAAAAGAATATGACAAATGTCAATAGGTAGATGAGAGCGCAATAAAAAGTCAATAATCGCGAATAAGTAAAAGTAGTAAAAAGCTGAAAAGGGCGCCAGCAGTCCATTTGTGTCCGTCAGGGGGGGCATCCGCCCCCCCCCCCCTGACTGTATGGACGCTCCGCCACTGGCGTGTAAAGAAGCTTCAGAAAGATATTTCATTGACAGCTAACATACATGATGCAAATGTTAAAAAACTTATATGAAATGAATCATATTGAAGGTATTATAAGATTAATACCACTCTACCGATATGCACATCCTTCTAACCTTACTCACACACAACACACACACGAGAAAAAAAAATAGTTATTAGCATTACCGTGTGTTTAGAGTCTCTAAATATAGTCTATACGCATACCTCTTAATGTACTAGTTGATATAACTGTTCATTGTTGCAGCAGAGGTCCCCCCCCCCTCCCAGACCCCATTCACGGGAGTCGACGACAGCGACCCCAGCGACCAATCTCCTCCTTTATAGAGTCATTTATTCCCCTCTGGCTCTACCTCCATCAGTTGGTGGAAATGTAGAAGCCACACACCTTTAAATTCCTATTCACGCCAATGGGTAGTAGGAGGGGTTGAATGGGGGGGGGGGGTGGTCAATACATGTATACTATAAGGGAAAAGAGAACTCCACAGTTTGATAGTCTTACAGTATATTACGTACATGGGTGCCACCTCCTCCATACCGATGGCTAAGATGTTTATTCGTCCATGGTAGCCTGGGTCTATGGGAATGGTTACACACTCCCCTTTATGAAATCTTGGTTAAAATTAGAGTACATGCTTGGATCCCAAATGGTGCAATTTTATTTTGCAACTTTGAAAACGACATTGAAGACTTTTCGACTGTTCATAAGTTGTAACGTATAAAATGCAATGCTTATTATAGATATGAACGTAATTGGACACCTGGGAATTTGTGTAATTGCCAACCATGAAGAGACATGGTAATAGAGCTACTATGTCGAAATTTCCACATTTAATCTCGAAATTTCGAATTTTTAAAGTCAAATTTTCGGGATTTGAAGTCACAGTTTCTGATATTCAACAACGAAGTAAATAGGTAGATAATTAAAAGTAAAACTACATTAAATACTTAGCCTATACTGTCGGTTCATACATAATGTATACTAACGAATCTAAAAACAAGCACGCAGTAACAAGCACTAACAAGCACTAACTTCCTTATTGACAATGTAACTTACTTCCAACTTATTGTTCCCATTACGATACACAGTTAAAATAAACTATGACTACTTGAGACTACTTTGCATGGTGGGTATGGCTTCTATAACTAACTTAATAAATTAGGCATGAATATCAAAGTAACAAAGTCCATTTCCGCACATCAATACTCAACTTTACTTATATTCAGGTAGGTGTGGAGGTTTAGACCCCTCCCCCACTCCCCTTTCCAACCTTACAAAGAAACATAAAGTATTTATTAGCAGACCTAATATGTATTTAAGTTTTTAGAGCATAAATGTGCTTCGGAATGCACCATTTCAGGTTTTAATTATTTTTTAGCCCCCCGGAGGGGCCCCCGTTCCTCACCGTTTTCCTTTTTAAAATTCAGGTTCCGCCTCTGGACAGCAGCACACATTTGTAGTTTAATTATATCTATACCATAACGCATATACGGTATCCCACTTTGTTATTAACAGAGATACCCTGTCATCATCATTGTGGCATGAAAATCGCGATTTTATTGAAAGAAATTATCGTTTGTTGCCTCTAAGGGGATCATTTGACTTTTCTTTTCTTTTTTAAGTTCCCACTATTGCATACTTTAGGGTGGAATTTAGGTTCCAGGTGAGGCCAAAAATATTTTATTGTTCTTTGCATTGTCGGGTACGATATCTTTTCAGTCAATAGTGGTGCAATGGCTTCGGATTTATCCCCACAGTTATTCTGAATTCAAGTTGATCTTTAGAAATGTCATAGAATGTAGGTAGTTTACGAGCATGACAATGGCGTAATACTATCGTATTGTGAGGTAGGCAATAACAATTAATGGAAAAGAAAAACCAACGACTTAATAAAGGTTGTGAAGACTCGCGCAAAAAGGAACGTCTAATGCCGGTAATCTGACCTAGTTTCGAATGAGGTGTAACAGAAGTGTTAGACACCACCATCTATCCCAGAAAATACGCACACAGCTTGCTACCGTCGGTAATTAAACACTAGTATACAGTCAGTACATACAGCTGCGGTCAATACCCACAGCACAGTGTATAAACGATACAGCGATGGACATCTCAGGTCCAGCTAAAGATAACAAGGTATCACGTTTCATTACTGTACTGTCTGCATTTTGTAGCGACACGAACAAAACGTCACTTGCAAGCAACAGAAAGTTAACTTTTTCAGATGGCCGCACGCGGTTTGGGGCGAGTCTTCAATGCCTTTTTAAGGATATTATTGGCACAAAGTTATAGTGTTATATCATGTCATTGTCTATAAAAAGGGAACAAGTGGGTACTGGCAACGTTAATATTTTTTATTGTGGTTTTCACGGTATGCATCTTTAAATTATGCTAAATCTCTGGAATGCTCCTTTAAGCTTTAAGGTAAGTTGATGATGACGACGACGATGTATGATATGATGTATGATGTATGATGTATGATGAGTGATGCATGATGCATGATGCATGATGCATCACTCATCATACATCATACATCATACATCATACATCATACATCATACATCATACATCATACATCATCATATAAACAATCATCACATAAACAACCGACTAACCTTGTATGACATGCATTCAACACCCGATCCACTGGAAAAAAACAATGTAAAACATGTAACAAAGAACATAAATATTGAAAGGGTATGTTTTTTTGTACTATTGCATTGTAGTTGTTGCATCATGAGGAACTGAACGAATGGTCTGTGTGTTAGACTTAGTAGTCCAGGCCCTTTTTAGTCTCATTGGATTAAAAGGTCATTTCTACCCAAAATAAAAGTGATATAGATATACAGCCTGGGATTGATAGCAGTGTTTCGTGGCTGTCCATATATACAACATATCATAACTGATTTTTTTTTCAAAATGAAAGTCTTTAGGCAGGTATAAGCTACTTGTTCATCAATTGACTTGGAAAATGAAAGCAGCAGACAGGTGTTTCAGGGATTATAAGTTTGCTGGACTATGGTTCCTCGAACCCTGTATAGGTAACATCCCATCATTGTACAACTTAGGTTGCGGTTTAATCTGGCGGTGGAGGCTGGTATATCCTTGTTAAATATTGTTTGTAAAGAGGAGCCAATAAAGTAAGTAATGTTTGTTATTTCCTTTTAGGTTAAATATGTGTTTGAACAAGTATATAGTTGCGCAATGATCTTTGCTATTTGTAATTCCCACCATGATTGTTCGGAATGTATGCCTCGGAATGTATGCCTAGTATATACGGTTCTTAATTTCCTGGTGGAGGCTTTGTTTTTGTTTGTATAACGATGGAAAAAAAAGGGGAAAGTCAAATGTTCATGACAAGATAACAAAGATATACAACAGAAGCACTAAATTTCCTTTGGGTTTATATTGTCTCCTTTCTAAAATCCTGGATGCGTCTCTGAAAGTACATTGGCATATTTCTTGGCATACATTAGGCAATGGATTATATAGGTATTTATTCAAACTGAAAATGTTAGACATATAGAACCACAGACCATTATTGTATCTATAATATATAGCCTTTTATCCGAGTACTCAAGAGAACTTTCAAGTTCTCGACGTTCTTGAGTCCCGTGCCTCAGCAGAGTCGGGTACTGCATTTTGTTTGGATCACGAGTAGGAGGAGTACTTTGTCATAATCGTAATTCTCGAGTACCCTTGATTATCCATTGACAAGAATATTGTGCTCATACTAAACAGCGTATAATGCTAATGGTCATCGCACACAAAAGAAAAAAGAAAACAAAAAAAGATACAACAATTAAACTTGGTGCACGGGCATTGCTGTGATCTCTTGTTTGCAAATATCAAAATGTCTCAGTACATATCAGACAATTTTTAATATTGGAATGACAAATTGCAGGTGAATAGTTGCAAATGCACAGTAATATACATACATACAATATTGCTACTAACTGTTACGTAATATATATATATATATCATTCGCTCAGAACTGCCCGATGGTTCGTATGCGATAAACCAAGGTAAACCTTAACTGACATGTAGTATACATATATGTGACGAGTATGCTATGTAGACCGCACTGCCTATGTGTAGATTTTTTTAAGAAGGTTAAAAAAAATTACAGCCCAAACATTTTGCGACATTGCATGCAGCAAAAACATCTATAAACAACATTGTGCGGCCCAAACGCATAGTGGATGTATAGACGGTTTGTACAATCACAAGTTTCACAACATAGATATACTTCATCATATTAGATACTAACCAAATAAATGACGAGAAATATAAAGCTTTATTTTAGAAGCAAGGTTATAATCCAAATGTGATCCTCACTGGTTTATTTTTGTGGCATGTAGGGACGGCAACAGAAATTCGCAGGAATGGAAAAGAGGAACGCTGCGTCCTGTTTATATACGAACGATTAATTGTTCACCGATGCTGGATACTATATTAGTATTGTGTGCACTAGGTTTCAATGGAGGGATAATTGTTAGTCTTCTGCCAAATAAGCTACCCTTTTTTTTTGTTACCTCAGCCACACCCCCATCTCCTACACCTGCAAGTTCCTCTGCCTCACCCCTTTGCTTGAACTACAGTTATTATCAGTCGCCAACCCGTTTTCAGTCAGTTTAAAGTGTGAAACGTATTACATGTGGGACCTTCCCTTATTTCAATAATCTCGTGTAGGAATTGCAACACGACAAACACGGAACCGGTACTGCATGGTACCTGGAATTATATACGTTTATAAATGATATTTACATTATAAAACAATATAAATATTTATTAGGATTGTTACACTTCTTTGTTATGCAAATGAGGACGGTAGTAACAATATTCCTACCAGAGAACATTAAATATCTTAAAAGTGAAGTGTCTCAGCCGAGGTCCTCAGGACTCCAAGCAGGACTTAAAATACATTCACCGGACATCTCTGTCCGTGCTTTGAACTCGCCACCAGAGAAAAAGAAGTCTCAGAAATATACCGTCTTTGGAATATCTGTGTGTTATACGTAATAAATTTGCCAAGCCTACTAGCAAAGGAAACGAGCATGGAAAATTCACTTGCACAACTGCAATTTTCCTCAATCTACCGCGAGAGCCTACTAATCTTTCTCCCCATCTTCCCACCCAACCCTTTTCTCTCTCCCCTTCTGTCTTAATATAAAACGCAGATGAAGAAACAAAGAAAATTACTCAGCTTTCTTTCAATATATTTAATTCATGCCAAACAGATTCATTTATTTGTACTCGAGTTAACACAAAACGTTATCATAACACTTTTAAAAGAGCCTCTAAAATATGTTTTTATAACGTTAAATAAGGTGTTATAAAAACGTCGGCATAACGTTTTTATGAGATATTAATGTTATATTAATGTTATATTAATGTTTTAACGAAAAAACGTTTTGAAATAATAGCCTGAAAACGTTTTCGTGACATATTTATTACACCACAAATAACGTTATCAAAACAAAAGCGTTTTAATAACGTTTTAAAAACGTGTTTGTGTTTGCATATCCTTTTGTTTATAATCCTTTAGTAAACTGCAATATTAGAACAAAAGTTCATTGTTTTAACATTTTTTTGCTCACGAATGCAATAATCAGCTTTTGTTTCAGAAATTGGCATTGCAACTGAATTGTTGTTTTTTTTGTCTTCTTCTCCGAACTGTGTTCCATTGGTGTCTGAGTTTCTCTCTCCCTGTTCTCTTTCAATGCGCGCATGATAGCCATCATAAAATCCGTATTGAAGATGCTTGATTAATTCTGTAGGTGTAACAATTAACCTCGGCGAGTTAGAGACCGCAGCATCAACATCAACAATTTGAAGGATCGAAATATAGGTTCATCATTTTGATTTGTTAAATCGACTGTAAAGATCGTATCTGACACATCGAAAAACTAACGATCTTATGGATTGGATATCGTGCGAATATTTTCGATGTGAAATCACGAACTATTGCCATTTCCTTCTTCACGGAAGTTATCCGCTTGCCTTGACGTTCGTCCTTTCAATCCAGGTACCCGTCCTAGGTAAACTGTTTCCCAGAAACATTGTCCTAGCTGTAAACACAATCACTAGTAGTGATTCTCGAGAACTACCGAAACAAAAGACAAACACATATACCATAATCAAGATTGCGAAATTCAGTTTCACAAGATGGTATAAATCCCTTAAAATTTCACATGTTAGTTTTGCTGAAAGTATACCAGTAAGTATTGTTAGTTTAGACGATATCTAAGAATATGGCTTATAATTTATGCTTGTCTCTAATTTGTTTCCAACTAGTAGGCTGCCACAGGTACGTGAGCCTGACCTTTGTGGAGGGTGGGAAAAGGTCAAATGTCACATAAGCCGTAACAACTCCCTGGCTTGACCAAGTACATTTGCTTGCCAGTCGTCTCCATATTCCGATACCGCGGTTCTCCATTTTAGGCCAAATAGTAGGTTGTGGAATGCAGTCAAGATGAGAGACTGTCAACAATTCTTTGCAAATGAAGGGATTTTGAAGAAGAAACGAAACATTTGCGTCTCACGTTGCAGATGTAACTAGCCTAAGTTGTAATATAACAAGTGTAGCCTAACTGTACGTTCTACGTAAGTAAAAGTAAATAACAGAAAAGCGATAGGGAGTTATCATTATAGACTTCAAGTTCAAATCAGATTTGTATGAAGTGTAAATAATGCTGAGAGTTAAGCGCGCGGTCGCGGTGAATTTGCCATTTTTTTTTAGAACATTGCAATGTAACCATTGAGTTTTCATAAAAGTGACATGGCCAAGCGACTGAACCTCTGTTCAGGGTGGAGGCTCAGTCACAGTGGGTTTTATTATATTTTGAATTGAATCCGCTTAGCTACAGTGAAGTTGCAATCGTGGTGGTGATACATACTGTAGACCAAAGCTAGTTCGTTTGAAGACTGCGACTGGCACTTCCGGAGGCGAAATGAGGTTTCAAATCTGCAGAGTATGCATATGGGCCTAGTTTAAGTTAGGCCGAACTATTTTGCATTTATTTAACAATTAGGGCAACTTGAAAATATCAAGGTATAGGTCCTGGCAGAAGTGACACATGGACAAGTAGCCTACTTTATGTAGTACATGTATGGAATAATTTATGTAGCATTCAGGCCTCGACAAATACGGTCGCCAACTCGCCAATGGCGACTAGAATGTGCGACTGACGAGCAAAAAATGCATTACGCTCGACATTTTGGCGAGTGGCTCATTTGCTCACTGCCTTTATACGATAGGCTTACTATTAACTTTTGAGCCAATCAACAAAGGCCTATTGCCTAATGTTACACATCACAGTAGAATTATCAAGTGCACTGTTACAAGTAGGTCCTAAGGAACAGCTCTATTCACCAGCTCGAAACTAATTTGATACTAATCGACTAAATGATGCACGATAGGTGTAACCAAACTGGAAAACTACAAACTTAAATAAATGCGTAACGACAACTCAAACAGGGGTAACGCATGAATATCATGTTTTAAACACTTTTGACGAAGCACAATTTAAATGGATCGTTTTTGCTGTAAACAACTAACAGTAACACTAAACTGCGATATCCTAAGTTAGGCCATACTACCTAGGCTTATATCACACAAACACTTTGCGAGAAAAATGGCGAGTAAATTTAACGTTTTGGCGAGTAGAATTTTAGACTCGGTCGCCAGCTGGCGAGTAGTTTTAAAAAAAATTTGTCGAGGCCTGGTAGCATTGCAAAATGAGCATAGCCTACTGGTAATAAACAAACAATTCCGAACAAATGAGTCATTGCAAGAGTGTGCAGTCAGTTTGTTTGGAGGGGTGGGGGAGGAGAGGGTGGGGAGAAAAATTCTTCTATCTGAGCCATTATCTGGCATGTTAGGACACAAAAGTGTAGAAGTGTCCTACTGTAACCACCCATCAATACTGAGAAGTTGTGATTGCCAAGACTCCACACAGTTTGGCTGCACACTAAGATTCCCTCATACGCCCCACAAACTTGAGCTAAAATTGTTTTCAAATTTTGTGACCTTGAATTCCTTTGTGTTCTTGATATCCTGTTTTTGCAATCCATTTTACTTACTGAGGTTATCTCGCTTGCCTTTTGCAAGATTTGTTTGTTTTGTTCAATGGGCTATAAACTCTATGGAGAGGTTACGCTGTTTGTTACAGAAGTTTACTAGCTTGTTTACCGTGATACGATAACTTGGACAAGTGATGTCAATTCTATTTTGATCATTAATAGGGGATCTTTGTTTCCTTTTCTATTATTTTCAAAAGGCAAAAACATTCCATGCAATGATGATGTCCCCTGGTTGTTATTTGATTTCAACAGAGGTCAAAGCCTGAAAACAGGCTTGTAAACATGAGGCTCCCAGAATGATGAAGCTTGGATTAAGTCAAATGATAATATGTTTATCACCTTTGGTGAGCACAAGAATCCTTTTTGAAATTGGTGAAGGTCAAAGGTCATTTGAGATGAACAGCGGTCAAGTATGAAAACATCATTTTCAACACAACATCATGGTTGAAGTTAATACTTGGTAGGTAGTTATCACTTGGTGAATACAAGAACCCTATTGGAATTGGTGAAGGTCAAATGAGATTAACAGTGGTCAAGCATGAAAACATTGTAAAACACAATTACTCACAAAGTAAATCTCAGTTGAAATTCTTCCTTGACATGTAGTTCTCACTTGGTGAGTACTAGACCCCTATTGAAATTGTTGGAGGTCAAAGGTCATTTGAGGTTTACATTGATCAGTTGGCTTTCTGATTAAGAAACCTATCAAGTTTAGCTTCAAGTTAAAGTTGATCCGACTAACACACTTTCTAAGGTTGAACATTACTTAGTTGTTACTGATCTATATGATGTTAATATGCGTGCATTGCTTAAATAAAATATCATCCTCATTAAAGACCCTCTCAATATTTACAGTCAGATTAATATCCATATATATTCAATCATATTTACATATATTGTAGTAAAATGATACTATCAAAGATAGCAAGTGCCGTTCATTCTTTTCCACCACATTACGGTCAAATTCTTGTCAATAACTATGGCCTTCATAATATAACACACACCTAACCAAGCCCTCCTGATGTATCTTCTTTCAGATTCTATGAGACATAGAAAGCAAGAATGCCGACAGACAGATTGCAGAAGCAGGTACTGCTACCGTCTGACCAATGGGTACAGCCGCAGTCGAAGAGAACAAGGTCCGGCGTAAGATAACAGGTAGTACATATACCACATGATACTGGAAACTGATCATTATTAATGACACGAGCACAGAGCTTGCAGAATTCAGTCGTGAAACAGGTTTAGAGCAAGATGGATTTAATCAAGTGTACAGTTTAGGTGTGTGATGAGTGGCATGTTGTAAACTGTTCAAGAAACCCCCTGTCATCACTTCATATTATCATTGATTTCTTGTTATTTATGAGCCATGACTAATTCTTGAGAAATAACCCTGTACATATCATAAAATGACTATCAAGTATTTTCAAGCTGAAATGAATACTCCTGAAAAGCTTCTTTACACATATTTGAATATGAGTTATTCCACAAATTGTGTTATGCTCTAAAGCTTGGTCAAACTTGAAGGTTTACAGTCTTTTTTAAGGCCAAGTCCACCCCCCCCCCTCACACGACTTTACACTCTTTAACCCCTGGTCATTGGTGACTTATCAAAACAATCCCTCCGCCTGGGCCACTACAGCGCACCACATCTACGTGTCCCCCTGGGGACTTCCATAGGGTGCAGCCACAAACCGGCACACACAACTAAATTTACAAGTTTCTGTTCCTCGCAAGTACTCATTTACACACCTGGGTGAAGAGAAGACATGGAGATGAGGTGCCTTGCCCCAAGGATACATGGTAATGATCTGGCCAGGACTTGAACCTGAATCCTTAGATCGCCAGTCCATTGCCTTAACCACTTGACCACAATGCTTGTAAGGGAGGTGTAGGGATATCTACTGCTTAATTCTTGCAGTACATCATAAACAATGCAACAAACAATGCAACAATGCAACAAACAATGCAAACTTGCAACTTCTGAAAAACTTTGCTTTAAAAATTTTTTTATTTTTATTATTGTCATTGGTATCCACAATAAGAAATGTTTTGAATGTCAAAAAATTCACTAAGTTCTGAAATTGAAACCCTCCCTCCAGTTTGTCTTTTCGTTTCCTGAGCGCAGGCCAATTTAATGTCCCTAAAGCTTGTAAGAGGGTGTTTAATGGCATTCTATACAATCCTTCATAATTCAAAGAAGGGGGTAATGAAGATAGAGGAAGAAAATTAGTAGCGTTATCAAACCGCTCGGTGTTAATTTGGATGTGAAATTATTCCATCTTCGAGACACAGCTTATACTCTTGTCCTTGAGTAATACAACAACATATTATGTAATATGTTGTCATATGAAACAGAAATTTCTTGGAATTGTCTGAAGGGGGGAGTCCCATCATACAGGAAGATGATTTAGTTCCTGTTATTAAAAATTGTAGGACAAATTGCGGAAGGACTGTGATAAACAATCCATTGTGATTAGTTGTTTGGCTGAATTCTCATGATTGCCATGGTTACTGTAGTCACAGTAACTATTAAAATTCTGTAAGTTGTTGTCATAGTCATATTTTTGCATATTCATCTAGTACTAGTCATGTTTGTATGAGTAAATAGTGGGTAGAAAGTACAGTCACATACCCAAAAAAACTTGCATGACATTGCAAAGCAAAATATGAAACACCATGACTAGAATTAGCCTAGGCTAGCTAACACAGTGTCATAATGTACTCAATTACACATAGATATGTCTGTAACTTCATTTATTGCATTAGAAACCTACATACTAATGATTTGTATGGAATTGGTTGTACCATAATCGTTTATCGTAAGTTAGTTTTTACAGCAACTTATCAAATTCCTAACTCAAAAGTGTAACCATGGAAACTGTATAAACTAGAAATGTTCAACAATGCCAGGGACCTTTGAAAAGTAGTTATACGTATGTTTGTGAATGTGTATATATAACAAAGACCCTAAGGGTACAAATTATAGACAATGAAACAGAAAGAAAAGTAACTTGGTGGAAGGGATAACTGCTAATAAGCGTGGCGGAAGGAAAAACAATTATATAATTCTTCTTGTTGCACTTTATAGTCCCTTGTAAGAGTCAAAGGGCCCCCCTTGACTATAGATTAAATTGAATTGATTATTGAGCTAACTTTCTGAAAATCCGCACATTTGATTTGTCCGTAAGAATGTGTAAATTAATACTTGATTTTGAATATTTGCTGATCCGGTTAAGGGAAATGCTACATATACACGTGCTAATATTGCACAATATGTGATATATACCAGACTTGAAGTGGATTTGCATGTTCTAGTACTCATCCTCAAGTATTTGTACTCGACAAGTTATGGAATTCTACCTTTTATTGAGAGAAGTGCTGGATTACATACTTTATTAATACTGTACATCACCTTGGAGCCTAGTACTTGTATACTCATACCATGGGACATTCTATAGGTCTGCAGTACCACTGTAATCATACTCCTCCTTGGAGCCTAGTACTTGTATACTCATACCATGGGACATTCTACAGGTCTGCAGTACCACTGTAATCATACTCCTCCTTGAAGCCTAGTACTTGTATACTCATACCATGGGACATTCTATAGGTCTGCAGTACCACTGTGCTCATACACTCATTGGAGCCTAGTACTTGTATACTCATACCATGGGACATTCTACAGGTCTGCAGTACCACTGTAATCATACTCCTCCTTGGAGCCTAGTACTTGTATACTCATAGCATGGGACATTCTACAGGTCTGCAGTACCACTGTAATCATAATCCTCCTTGCAGCCTAGTACCTGTATACTCATACCATGGGACATTCTACAGGTCTGCAGTACCACTGTAATCATAATCCTCCTTGCAGCCTAGTACTTGTATACTCATACCATGGGACATTCTACAGGTC
>JAIPMN010009500.1:0-16075 GCA_020650975.1 Apostichopus californicus | reverse complement strand
ATTCTACAGGTCTGCAGTACCACTGTAATCATAATCCTCCTTGGAGCCTAGTACTTGTATACTCATACCATGGGACATTCTACAGGTCTGCAGTACCACTGTAATCATAATCCTCCTTGCAGCCTAGTACTTGTATACTCATACCATGGGACATTCTACAGGTCTGCAGTACCACTGTAATCATAATCCTCCTTGGAGCCTAGTACTTGTATACTCATACCATGGGACATTCTACAGGTCTGCAGTACCACTGTAATCATACTCCTCCTTGGAGCCTAGTACTTGTATACTCATACCATGGGACATTCTACAGGTCTGCAGTACCACTGTAATCATAATCCTCCTTGCAGCCTAGTACTTGTATACTCATACCATGGGACATTCTACAGGTCTGCAGTACCACTGTAATCATAATCCTCCTTGCAGCCTAGTACTTGTATACTCATACCATGGGACATTCTACAGGTCTGCAGTACCACTGTAATCATACTCCTCCTTGGAGCCTAGTACTTGTATACTTTTACTCATACCATGGGACATTCTATAGGTCTGCAGTACCACTGTGCTCATACACTCATTGGAGCCTAGTACTTGTATACTCATACCATGGGACATTCTACAGGTCTGCAGTACCACTGTAATCATACTCCTCCTTGGAGCCTAGTGTATTCTTTTACTCATACCATGGGACATTCTATAGGTCTGCAGTACCACTGTGCTCATACACTCATTGGAGCCTAGTACTTGTATACTCATACCATGGGACATTCTACAGGTCTGCAGTACCACTGTAATCATACTCCTCCTTGGAGCCTAGTGAATTCTTTTACAAATACCATGGGACATTCTATAGGTCTGCAGTACCACTGTAATCATAATCCTCCTTGCAGCCTAGTACTTGTATACTCATACCATGGGACATTCTACAGGTCTGCAGTACCACTGTAATCATACTCCTCCTTGGAGCCTAGTACGTGTATACTTTTACTCATACCATGGGACATTCTATAGGTCTGCAGTACCACTGTGCTCATACACTCATTGGAGCCTAGTACTTGTATACTCATACCATGGGACATTCTACAGGTCTGCAGTACCACTGTAATCATAATCCTCCTTGCAGCCTAGTACTTGTATACTCATACCATGGGACATTCTACAGGTCTGCAGTACCACTGTGCTCATACACTCATTGGAGCCTAGTACTTGTATACTCATACCATGGGACATTCTACAGGTCTGCAGTACCACTGTAATCATACTCCTCCTTGGAGCCTAGTACTTGTATACTCATACCATGGGACATTCTACAGGTCTGCAATACCACTGTAATCATACTCCTCTTTGGAGCCTAGTACTTGTATACTTTTACTCATACCATGGGACATTCTATAGGTCTGCAGTACTACTGTGCTCATACATTCATTGGAGCCTAGTACTTGTATACTCATACCATGGGACATTCTACAGGTCTGCAGTACCACTGTAATCATACTCCTCCTTGGAGCCTAGTACTTGTATACTTTTACTCGCCTAGTACTTGTATACTTTTACTCATACCATGGGACATTCTATAGGTCTGCAGTACCACTGTGCTCATACACTCATTGGAGCCTAGTACTTGTATACTCATACCATGGTACATTCTATAGGTCTGCAGTACCACTGTAATCATACTCCTCCTTGAAGCCTAGTACTTGTATACTCATACCATGGGACATTCTATAGGTCTGCAGTACCACTGTAATCATACTCCTCCTTGGAGCCTAGTACTTGTATACTCTTACTCATACCATGGGACATTCTACAGGTCTGCAGTACCACTGTGCTCATACACTCATTGGAGCCTAGTACTTGTATACTCATACCATGGGACATTCTACAGGTCTGCAGTACCACTGTAATCATAATCCTCCTTGGAGCCTAGTACTTGTATGTACTCATACCATGGGACATTCTACAGGTCTGCAGTACCACTGTGCTCATACACTCATTGGAGCCTAGTACTTGTATACTCATACCATGGGACATTCTACAGGTCTGCAGTACTACTGTAATCATACTCCTCCTTGAAGCCTAGTACTTGTATACTTTTACTCATACCATGGGACATTCTATAGGTCTGCAGTACCACTGTGCTCATACACTCATTGGAGCCTAGTACTTGTATACTCATACCATGGGACATTCTACAGGTCTGCAGTACTACTGTAATCATACTCCTCCTTGGAGCCTAGTACTTGTATACTCATAGCATGGGACATTCTACAGGTCTGCAGTACCACTGTGCTCATACACTCATTGGAGCCTAGTACTTGTATACTCATACCATGGGACATTCTACAGGTCTGCAGTACCACTGTAATCATACACTCATTGGAGCTAACTGTCATTGTTTCTTTGTCAATTTATTTGTTAACTGTTGAGGCCGGGGGGGAAATACCTATAGTTTGCAACACTACCTCAGTCTTGCAAAACGGCCTTAATTTTGGAACTCTTGACATTGAAACGGTTAAACACCTACCGTTTGTTCATTTCCTGATACAGTGTCACAGTGTCTGCAGGGGCTTTTGGTATTGCTGCTTTGAAACATATATCACTACAGTGCACACTGTTTCCTTGTAATATCTGCTACTGATGTCTCGACTTGTGAGTGCAAGGAACTGATTTGCTAGTCATACATTTTGTAGACTTTATAACATCATTTGCTAACTAAGTATGAATCCTTCAGTTTGAACTTGGATGTTGGATGTCCTGCACGTTTCTGCTCTTCTTCCAGCCTTGTTTTAACTCAGCTGAAGTAAAAAGTAAGTACATGTTTTGCTTTGAGGAACAATACCGATATATAGTAGTACGATATCGTCATAGAGTAGACAGTATGTTGCACGCTCTATTTGGTTCCATTTATCTAGGGGGATTTCGTATAGAGTCTGTGTATCTGGTAGTATATGGACACACACTGTGCATATGGATAAGAAAAAAAGTTGACCAAAGTATTGAATGTGACATGCTATCCCAGAATTACCGGAACTTATAATTCTGGTAATTATTAACTATCATTAAAAATAGAAAAACAGAGAGTTTTGAAAAGGTTGGTGATAAACATTGTGTACTTGGAAGCAGTTCCAATATAAAACATGGGCATCATATCTATATAAATATTGATCAATTGGTATCTGGAACTTAATTAATACTGTACAATATCATAATATCAAGCCACACATACATATAAGAAGAAATATATATAGATATATATATAGAAATATATAGATTAATATATATATATATATATATATAGATTTACATATATATCAATACATATATATATCTATATATTTATATATAAATATATATATTTGTATATCATGTCAGGATTTGCTCAGTATATGATATATACACATAGAGGGGCAACAACAACCTAAGGAGGGTCACAATACCTGTGTCCTGGAATTACTTGAAAAGCTTTTCTACACAGATGGGTGGGCAGATGGAGGGGCACAGGGGTCTGCTTGGAGGGGTACCATCCCCTGTGCACTGGTCTTGCTACGGGCTTGGTTTGTGCTAAAATCTGTTTGGAAATTTAAGTGACACTCTTTACTTTTATGAGTCATCAATGTTGGCGCCTTAATTGTTAACAACATTAAAAGTGCTTTCCTATGGTCTCATTGAATCTCCCAATTTCATTTTTCGGACATCTTGACTGAGACTAGTTAAATTAGACCACGAGGGTGGCATTAAAATGCTTGTTGAAGTTGGAGCATGAAATAACCATGAATTTGAACTTACAGTCTAGCATATTTGAGATCAAAACTGATGGCCGACTTTAACCTGTACTACATTGCAAGGTTGAGTATATTTACAGTGATCCATTAAAAAATAAAAAATTTCACCGGGCGTTACTTTTGTAGTTTTATACATGGTTTGGAGTACATATGGTTACATGCCAGAGTGTGACGATTAATTGCAGCATAAAAATGACTGCCGTTTTCCAAATCTTTTGGAAAATGCTATTGGGTCTGTCTTGGTTCTATACAGTCATCATGTTTTATATACATATATAATGTATTGTCTTTGTGTGTGTCCATTTGTAGTTTATGTGAATTTGACAGACCTCTGATGTAAATGACAATTAAGACAGAGGTGAATAATTGTTATCTTATATATTTTGTCTTTTTTTCTCTAGTTTTCTCTTCCAGAGATGGTTCTCTGCGGGAAGGAAAGTTGCGGGGAGAATCTCCCAGAGGATGCAAACTTTTGCCTAAAATGTGGAGAACATGTTGACGATCCAAGTGGTGAGGAAATGTCTTTTCTTTTCTGGCTTATATACAGTTTGGTGGTTAATGATATATTTGGAGTGGCATTGCCAACAAAATCATTTCAATTTAAGTAATCGTTGAATTTCAATCTCAGTGTTTTGTAACATCACTGACGTTATACTTTCGATCGTGACTCAAGCTGTGGGTCCCTCAGATGATGTAACTTAATAATAATAAAAATAATATTTGATTTTTATATAGCGCTTTATACCAGCGATAGGTCTCAAAGCGCTTTACAGTGGTTATATTACCCCTGGTCAATGATAACCTGTCCCAGAGACAATCCCTCCAGTCGGCAGCAGTTATATACTGCGCCCAATGACAAGTTACCTCACAGGTACCCATTTAACCCCTGGGTGGGGAGAGGCAAGTGAGATAAAGCATCTTGCCCAAGGACACATGGTAATGAACTAGGCAGGAATCGAACCAGCAATCCATTGATCACGAGTCCAACGCCTTAGCCAATTGGCCACCACGCTCTCTTAATCTTGACCTGAAACACTTCATGTGTTATGACTTGAGGGGTTACATCAAACATTGACTTAAATGTGAAATGTGTTGCAACATGTCTCCATCCCTCTCCATACTGACCCATTTCATCCCCTCCCCTTCCCCACTGACCCATTTCACCCCACATTGACCCATTGAACCAACCACTCTCTCCCCACTGACCCAATTCATCCCAATCTCCTCTCCACTCGCCCAATCCCCCTCCCCACTCTCCCACCTACCCTTCCCACTGACCCATCCCCTCCCCGAACCAAATTTATCCCATCCCCTATACACAGACCCATTTCACCCCCATCCCATCCCCACTGACATATTCCTTACCACTGACCCATTGCATCCCCTCCCCACAGACACATTTTAAGGGGGGTCTGTTACCATCTCCATCATTTCCTTTTCCTAACCACTTTTGAAGTTAACGATAAATACTTTTAATGTGGCAAAAAGACCACCCATCTATTTTACAGGAACTGTATCTATAGTTTTGTTTTCTTTCTACATGCAATCTATTCCATTAGTTACTAGTATGAGCCACACTTAAGATGAGATGTTTACTTTTAATACCTATAACGCTCACCTCCCCCTCCCAACGTCCACCTCCCCCTCCCAACGTCCCCCTCCCAACGTCCCCCTCCCAACTTCCCCCTCCCACCTTCCCCTCCCACCCCAATGATTAAGCATGTTGTGATGGTGGTGGTTGTGATGATCAATAATGATCATGGTGGTGGCAATAATGGCACCGGTCTTTAATAGTGACGATCGATGGACAGTGGATGGTGGTGATAATTATGGTGGTGGTGATGGAGGGGAGGAGGTGTTGGTGATTGTGGTACATAGCTGTAGAGCTGCAAATCGTTATTGCATTTAATGTGAAGATAATGTTTTTATGCTTTGTCAACTAAAATTTTCCTTTAATCAAACAGATTCTACTGTTGAAGAAAATATCAGATTTGACAAATTTGAATGCGACTTGCAACCGGTGAGCCAAAAATCATATTAAATAGGAACAATGTATAACTTCAGAGGAAGTATGACAATTTTCTTCATATTTTACAAAAAAAACTTATGTTCAAGTTGACAGAACTTTTGAAATGACATAGTTCTTTCTCTGTATAGTTCTTCTTTGTTAATTTTCCCCAAAATTAAAGGAGATTTTGTAAATATACACGGTAATCTTTTAAAGTTTTGTGACCATTTTTCTTGTTTCCTCCCCTCTGATAATATTTAGTGTTTCTCTCATTAGGTTTATTAGGAGTTTTAATCATACTGGTTCTTCAGTATAAACATTGTTGGACCTTATTTTCAGGTTTTTTGCTGTCGTTTTTTTCCCCATTTTTCTGGTGCATGGTTAGACTTGGAAGTAATACATAAAGATTCTAGACAAGGTCATTTCGATACAGTTAATACCCCAGCCAAAATTGTCACTTTAACTTGTCAATTTTTAATCTTGATTTTCTAGGGTCAAATGAAAAGTGGTTTTATGACTATTCGTTGTGACACCAAGTCTAACACGAAGGAGTTGCTCATATCACCGACAACCGGATTGGATCAAAGCCTAGACTTGTCCAAGTTTGAAACTATACCCAGTCCCGACAACTGTAGCGTCCGACTAATTAGCACACCGGGACAGGACTTTCCGACTTTAAATTTTTCTTTCAAAAACAGGTAAGTAGTGAAAATGAATAAATAGAGATTCTTTCTTTGGCTGGCTGTTGGCCAGTTGTGACAGTAAATATTAGCTTAAATTTGTCTCAAACTTTTTTCTTTTTTTTTTGCTGTTCATTTCTATGATTAAGATATATCTTTGTTATTCTAATATATTGTTTTATTGTTGAATCCATTATTACTCTATTGAGTGTCACACTGGTCACTTTTTATGTCAGAGGTCACATTAGGTCAAAGGTGAAATTCATATCAAAGCCTACTCCTTATTTTTGTGTAATTGTGATTTTAGTTGGCCATGGGGGATCATCAGTTAATGGGCCACAAAAGTGATTCATTTGTAATATGGTCAAAGGTCATCTCAGGTCATCTGAGTGATATCAAATACTGCCCCAGAAACAATTACAAAGACGTACGTGGTCAATGTGTGTTTTGGAGCAACTGGGCCCAACTAGGTTCTCAACTGAGACTCCTCTCCACTAGCTGGTCCTACTGGGTTCCTGTGATTGTAACTGAACTGAGCTGTTCAACTAGGATTTCTGTCAACAGAATTGTCTGAGCTGTGTTTGGATGTTACTGTAAAGCAGGCTCAACTATGCCTCAACAACATGATGTTCAGTTCTTACACTCCCACTCACAACAATACACGTACTGTACATACCAGTTTCACTACATTAGAAACCAGTAAGAGACAAACAGTGTACTTGCAATACAAATCTATTTTTTCATTCTTGGAGTACAACTAACCATTACATACTTTGTACAATGTCTCGTTTACATCAGGTAGTTTGTAGTTGAGCTACTGCGTCATCTAGTTCCATATATATATAGTTACGTAGATACAGCAGAAAGGGCGATAGATCACATAGTGACAAGCCTATAGCCAAGTTTATACAGCTATACTTCCTTATTTGACTGGTGCCAGACTTTACACCCCACCTATTCTTGTGAGAGGCTCTCAATATTCAACCAGGGGTGTCCCGTGCTTGATTGAAGCTCTGTCTGACGAGACAGTTAAATTTAATTCACAGAGTTGAGTGCACTGCAACCTGAAAGGAATAAGCAGTACCTGGATGAGTGACATTGCCAAAAAAAGAAAATATTGAAGCAGTAGACAAACAAATTACCGTGACAATTGTCACAATTATTTACGAACCAGACCAGGAAGAAGGGACTATACTGTAGGCCGCACTATAATGAACAGAATCATATTAAACAGGAAAATAATTCACCTGTATAAACTTATCAAACAAGGGTGTCAATCGATTGATTTGTTGAAAGAAAAGGTATTGATTGTCACCGTTTTTTAGTACAGTAGCTATCAAAACACAGTGTAATTCATTTGAAAAAGTTTGACATCCTATTAAAAAATATAATAGATAAGGAAGTTTAGTACGTCACAACGATAAAAAAGAAAACAAGTTTTATTTAGAGACATTGGAATAATGGCCGGGTTTGTATGGAGGGGGGTGAGTAATAGATTTATCTAGTAAACACTCTCTTGGAGGGAATTGTCCAACAAGGAACTAACTTAGATGTTGGAAAGTGGTAAACAAAGTTTACCCAATATATTGCATCATACAGTTGTCTACACATCTTTGTCTATACAGTATATCAACTCAGTTCTCTTAATGCGAGCAACGACTTACAGCACTTTGCCAGATAAACTCGGCATTCTGTGACTCTGTGTGCATGGTTGCATCTCATTTACGTTGTAACTGAAAGGAATATGTCAATGGGAAGTTTTCATGTTGAAGCAAAGTCAATTCTTATAGCTGCTCATCATGCTAAATGGCAACAATAACGTATCAGGTTTTGCTCTTTACAGGAATAGTTTTAATCAATGTTGTGCAGCACTCCTGACCGGGAGACCAACCTCTTCGGTCGAACACGATCGCCCAAGTCCTAGCGTTACACCTCGTCGACCCAATGAGAGCAGTTCTTGGAGCAAATCCTCTGGGAATAGCGTTCTACAAAAGCAAACATTGGTAAACATGTTTCTGATATCCTGTCAAAAATTTGAGTAATTTATACATCTTGAGGGATGCGTGTGGGTTACCTTTCCAAATAGAAAGCATCTAGCTATACCAACCACACTTCCCAAGCAGAAATGCAGCTATATATACCTAAACATACATCCTCGCATATAAGAAATGGGGCTAAAGTTGTCGTTATATATTGTTCATCGCTGAGGGTAATTAGCCTGTTCCAGCTTTCGAGACTATCTCCAAAATGTTGAGTAGCTACCTTGAAGGAAACTGGGTCAAATGTATAGCGGGGATTGGAATTGATTATGAAATACATACAGGTATTGCTAGCACAGAATTAGATATGTGGATTGCTCCTGATCTTGCAAGTATTTACCCCCCCCTTCCCCCCACCACCACCTTAACCCCTTTTCCCTCCCGTGCCAGCTTCCTTTCGATGTTTGTTAATTGTAAGGAGGCCCCAAAAAAAAAGGTTGTGTGTGCGGTTTAGTGACGTTAACTCTGACCACAAATGACTTTTGTCAGACTCCATTTCCCCCTCAATCTAATCAAACAAGTCTAGTAGTTGATGTGTACACTTCATGTATCAAAATAGGATTATCAGAACCGCAAAGGGCACTTGTAAACAGTAGATGATAATATTGTTGTAACAAACAAGGAAGTCATGGTGTATAACCTGTTTGCACTTTATCACCAGTAGAATAACATGTTGATATGCTCTGTGAAATCAGAGCATGTGAACTTTGAAGTTTAATCTTGTTGATGTTTTGCTGTTGAAGTATTTCTGTTGAAGTTGAAGTATTTCTGTTGAAGTATTTCTGTTGAAGTATTTCTGTGCTGTTGAAGTATTTCTGCACTGTCATGTGATTTCTTGGTTGTTTGAGGGCTTATTTGATTGGGTGGGGGAATGTGCAAGGAAGGGTGTGGTGCATTGTACACTTATATGGGTGTAAACAAGAATTGTCCAACTTACTGTTTTCAGTTTGAGGAAGATTTTCAGTACTTGTACAACATAGAGTTATCTCTCCCGCCTCATTAATTGTCTGAATTAAATGACCGAATGGTTTGTCTTGATTTGTCCCCACAGTTTGCAAGGGGTGATCTCGAAGAATTGTCATTGCACGAGATGGAGGACTTGATGCTCAGAGGAGCTGGTTGCAATGCCCAAAATAAAAGGAAGAGGTTAGAAAAAAAATTTTCATTCTCTTGAAAGGTTCTCTTTGGGTTATTTTTTTTATTTACTTTTTTTTTTCTCAATATGAACATTGTTCTTGGTGCAGCAGGCTTACCAGAAATGCTGTGCCCAAACACCTGATCCCTTTAATTCATGGAATGATTCATACACTAGTATGTCAAGAATTTTTAATTTTTTAAATTATTATTCTGGGCTCCACTGCAAAGCAAGTGCGAGATAGGATACGACTGATAGGTTTATAGACCTCAACAGAAAGAGCCTTTGGACAGCCCAGATGGTGGTGGGGTTAAAATTAAGAGCTTAAACTTCCTTCTCCCGGGCACTTTCTTTGGCTTGATGTCTTGCAGTTTTCTCTTTGTCGCTGAGAGACGCATAAATGCCTTTATCTTGTGATACAAGACTAGATTCATAAGGATGTGTTTAAGTCATTTTTTTTTTCTACCTTTGAGAAGTCGGTGGCTGATTGCGGTAACGTGATAATAGAGTAATTATTTTGAGTAATGCTACCTTTTGTCTGTATCCACTATCCAAGGTAATAATAAAGTCCAACTGAAGTTTGCCTATAGCTCTATACATCTATCTAAAACATTGATGAATTTTTACACTGCTTTGAGGGGAGAGAGCCACCTCTCTCCCTTCCTTTTTTATTGGGGGTGGGAGGTCGGAAGAATTTTACGAGGATTGCAGTTAATGTGTTAATCGCACGTTAAGACCAATCCCGTAGAAAATAAACAATGTCAACTCCTACTGTATGAGTTTTCAGACACTGTATTAGCGTTGCCACGGTAATTGTATGGCCTGTAAGAAATCCATCGTCGTCGTATTTGTGTCAAACTAAACATTTGATTTCACAAAGCTTTTAGTTCAGTCTCTTTGCTATTATATGCATCATATCTACTGTACTTACATACAATAATAACAGTTAAATTGAAGTTCACAAAATTTTCTTTGGTTTTTCGAAGTTACAATAAGCGTCATAGTATACTTGACAGAAATGAAAGAGAAGAATCGGTTCGTCAGTCTAATCCTGACTGAGAAAATAGCTTTTGTTTAGCAATTTTGCTAAACATGCTGCTCAATAAAATGGTAAACAAATATTCATGTAATAGTGTTGCTGATTGCATGGGTACTTTTAATTTAACTTCTGTCTTATTTAGTCCCTCGCTTTTAATATTTTCCACCGATATTGTGCTCTAAATATCTCATGTTCTCTCTCCTTTTCGCAGGGAGGTGACGTTAACTAAAGACCAATTTCATTCTTTGCAACTAAGAAGATCTGCTGCGAGTAAAATACCCATGTAAGTTTTGACGAGTCAGAATCCGATCAAGGTTCATTGTCTTTAAAATTCATATCTTAATATCATAAGCGCTTGTGGGTCCCCAATGAACTGTGCTTTTGTGTTCATGCCACAGGAGTCGGGTGGCAAAAGAGAACTGGGTTCAAAGCCATTTTTTTATTTCGATTGGCAGGATGTATATATTCCTCGATTTCTTTTATACGTGAAATAAAAACATTTGTGACTTTTCAGCTGTTTAACATCATTCCCCTACTAATGATACTGAAGAAGAGAGTGTTGTCACATCCAGTACATCGCGAAGGAATGATTTTATCTTGAGTTGGATGGTTTGCTGTATATTGAGGAGGCAGGCAGCTTTGGTTCTCTTCTCTTTCGCTCCTGTTTTAAAATGCGGACTCAGATGGTTTCGTAGCTCACTCCTCTTCTTTTTTTTTTCCCCCTTGTAGAGTAACCAGGGGGGCGACATTCAATAACGTTACGATACGGGAGGGAGATGAAATACTGCTAATCAACAAAGAAAAAACCGAAAATCTTAAAATGGAGGATTTAACGGAACAGGAGGTAAGTAGTGTATGTATGCTGGAGGTGACAGAGCAAATGTGTGGAAATGGGGGGGGAAAAAACGACTTTAAACTTCAAGAAACGTGGCAGGTGAACCTTTAATTCTATCAGACATGTGCCTTGCAAATAACGTATCCCAAGTAGGCAGTTTAAAAGTGACCAGTGTTTCTTCTTTAAGGCTATCCTGTGATGGGTATAGTTTAAAGGGCAGGGTATGCCCCTTCTCCCCCACCCCTCACCCACCGCCCCCATGGCAAAACTGAACTATTTATGTGCTTTTTTGCTTTCTGTCTAGCTGAAGATCACCTTCCGGCCTTGCCAACATGCGCTTTCCTTCTCACGCATACAAAATACTGGAGATGGACTTGGTATAACTTGGGATGGAAATGTTGTAAGTAGTCAATGAAAGGCACATTCTAATGTGAGAAACTTCTTGAGAACTTCATTACAAAGATTTAAGGAAATTCATGCCACCAAAAAAAAAAGTAAACATGCCATTATCTTGTCCCAAATTCCAGGTGTATCCTGGTTTGGTTTTATTTACGTTAGCTGATTCGTTTTGCCAGATAAATTCAATCGAGATATTAATTAAAGTCGGCATCTGCTCATCTGTCAATGTAATCTTTCACACTTCCAGGTGTCATGAAAGAAAGCCAACTTTTGACAGGAATATTGACTTTCTCTATGAGCATAAATGTTTTGGACATTGCAGCCACAATGGTGATTTGACTGTTAAACCTGTGAAAATATGTTGTCAAAGATTAAGATTAAGATAAGATTTATGAATTGTTTTGTTTCTATTATGGATGGGTTTTTTCTTATCCTGAAAAGTTTAGAAATGTAAGAGTTACATGATCTTAATCACGTTGACCTAAAAGTAGGAGTAACACATCAGTATGTACAGCAGGAGAACCGAGTTCAATTCTGTTTTTTTTTTGGTTCTCTTTTCTGATTGTAAAGTTCTGTAATTTTTCACAGGGTGTGTCACTGCCCGAAAAGTCCTATTGGGTTTCTTAGTACACTTCCTTTCACGAGTTTTGTTTCTTATCTCCGTCTATGTTATATGTCATACTTAAAAATAAATGATAAAATGAAAATCTAGTCTTCATCAAGTTGCAGAACCACATCTCCGGTTTCATTTGCAGAGTTAAAGTACTATGAATAAAATACGTACGACCTGTATCCATTTTCGTCCCAAACGCCGTTGTTGATAAGAATGCTATTTGTCACTATAGCGCTACATTTGGTTTAAGTTAAGATATTACCAACAAAATAGTCAACAAACCATAAGAGAAATTTAACCATTTTTTTATGCGTAAAGTATCCTTCAATGAAATATCCTTCAATGTTTTTTTCAAAATGAACAATATAAATGACTAAAGTTTGACGGTTTCAAAACCACAAAGAAAAAAGATGCAGTGCTTTAAGTCTGGCTTTGACATTTCCGTTTACGGTTTTAGACAGAGGATGGGTAGGCTACTTGATGGATCCTGTGGGCCGCACTGAAAGTTTGTTCCCAATCTTCAGGGCACAACACTTTTATATAAAAGATGTACCTATACTCCTGTAAAATGGGAATCTTACATTAATAAATAGTCCAATAAAAGATCAGGTAATTCTAGGCACACTATCGATCTGATGTGTTTAAATATCGGATCAAAAGTAGGTCAGAAGTTTTTATTACAAAGTACCCAAAAACTATATATCTTTCCGAGCCTAAATTTCCTCGCCATAAGGTTTAAATCGTACGTGAGCGGCATTAATAAGTTCTTGAAGGACTCCTAGCGAGACACATTTAACTCCATGAGGGGGGCATCCATTCTGTATACAGGCTGTTATATGCCCACCTAGTGTGGTCTATGATTTATTCTTTCATATAACATCGAGCTTGACTCGTTCTTCACTTCCTTTCGTTTTAAGGTCGTGGATATTACAGATGGCCCATTTGTGGAAGAAGCTCTCAAGAAATCGCTTACAGAAGAAGGCAATCCGTTTTGTCTAACCCACTGCAATGGATACTTCATTCCTCTTCAGCGCACCAATCCTGAAAAGGTAGCCTACCATTTGGACCATTTTTGGGTTTTTTTTTTACCGCAATTATGCTGCAGAATATTGTCACAGATACGGAGGGCTAGGACTATCAAAGCAGTATTTATGGCTCGTTTAAGCTTTCATGAATCACTGTATTAGAAGCATTGTATGGACTTTAGACTAGCCTAGCATAATTCCGATCGCTAAATTCAAGCTGATGTTCTTTCGGAGATTGAAATGTTGACGGTCGACTCGATCCACTAAATTGTTAAGAAACCATTTCAAACAACTACTGTAAGTGCAAGTTTAAGGTTTTTAGGACAAATACCTCATACAAGAGAGATTAATTTTAAAGTGGCTGGATTATGAAGTTCAACCCTGCACTGCTCTTGAAGCCGGCCCCCTCAGATGGGCAATGCAGAGCTCAAGAGGGTATTTGTTAAGGTTGATCCCAAGGAGCACTGTAAAGAAAGAAAAAAATCAGGTCACAGAGAGTTAAAATCTCGGCTAGTCAGCTTTTACTGGAATTGTATGTTGTCTTCATGTTGGTGACTGAAAGGTTTTAGTTGAAAAATTTGAAGTTTTTTGAAGTTTCAGTTGAAGAAATTGAAGTTTTTTTGAGGTATTTGAAGTTATTTTAAGAATTTGAAGTTTTTGAAGTTTTAGTTGAAGTTTTAGTTGAAGTTTTAGTTGAAGTATTTGAAGTTATTTCAAGTAATTGAAGTTATTTTGAAGTATTGAAGTTTTAGTTGGAAGTATTTGAAACCTGTCACAACACCTCTTCTATGTTCTTCTCTTCAGAAGCAGATGCAGGATGTTTTCAGGAAGGCTGGAGATGAGCTGAGCTTGATATTCCAACCGGTACAGAGAATGAAGGCTGTGGCAGGGAGGTAGTGCGAGGTTACCCCGTCTCAGCCCGTACCGGTGCTTGTAAAACTTCATACTACGATGCAATTGACTGCAGTCGAGAACAGCCTTCATCATAAAGAACCAATCACAGCATATCAATTCACTTTATAGGGTTGTCAGATGGTGCTGTAAAGTATGAACGTTGGATGCAACTTAAGGTTCATAGGAATCGCCATTCATAACAGTCTTCATGACACTATGATGTAATTCGTGGGAGTCGAAATACAGTCGGCCATGATTGTGTGCACACTGCCATCCGATTTCAAGGGTTCATAGATGGCGCTGTAAATGTTAAGTATGGAAATTGGAAAAGATTGGACAGCCGTTAAATTGTGATGGATATTAAAGCCTTCAGGGCTGTAGTGAATATAGTTGTTGTATTGTTGTATATAGACTTCATGAAAAACGTATCTGATTTAAATTAATGCAGTTGAGTTGGGTCAACAAGGAACCTTCCTTAAACTTCTATTCTATTCACAACACCATCCATAAGGTAAACTCTTACCTCGAATGAAAGTGGTGTTTCAGGAAATTAGTTAGCAAATATTACGAGAGAGAGTTTTTTACGTACAAACATCCAGATTATTGGATAGAGAGGTTTGAAAATGTACCTTTAGCAAGAGATAAGAGTCCATATAGTTCTATAGTTTTCTATAGTTTTATTGTTCTATAGTTTTATTTTCTTCATTTGTTAAAAAAAAAACATGGTTTGAACATTGAACCAAATCAAATTTTATTGAATCACACTTTTAATATAATTGTATATATCTACGATAAATATTTAAACACTTTTTCTGGGGAAGAACCCCAGGCTCGCTTTGTGAGAGTCGTGTTCAGGACCCTGGATCCACCACAGCTTAAAGGCATTGAAGACTCGCCCCAAACCGCGTGCGGCCATCTGAAAAAGTTATCTTTGCGTTGCTTGCAAGTGAAGTTTTTTTTGTGTTGCTACAAAATGCAGACAGTAATGAAAGGTGATACCTTGTTATCTTTAGCTGGAAATGAGATGTCCATCGCTGTATCCGTTATACACTGTGCTGTGGGTATTGACCGCAGCTGTATGTACTGACTGTACACTAGTGTCTTATTACCGACGGATGCTAGCTGTTTGTGTGTATTTTCTGGGATTGATGGTGGTGTCTATTACACTTCTGTTACACCACATTCGAAACTAGGTCAGATTACCGACATGAGACGTTTCTTTGTACGTGCGCGAGTCTTCACACCCTTTAATGCTGTTGGTAATGGAATACCAGAATTGTTGGCATTTGTTACAAACTACCAGTCTTTCTATGATGATGCATTAGTCTTGGGAAGGAGTTTCAGGTGACGGAAGGGATGAAATGCTGACGGGCACCGGTGCCTGCAGTGGTGTTACCATATATATTTTTTAAATTATCATTTTTTTCATCAATTGAAAAATGTGCAGATGTATGCTATTCAAATCTGTGGTACTATTGCAGCCTATTTATACATAGAGAGAGAGTTTGTTTTATTAAAATATTGTATGTTGTAATTTAATGGAGAAAGAAAATTTTTCACTAGAATTACTTGTCTCTCAGAGTTGTGGTTTATCTGTTCTTTGTCCCTCTTGTATGCCATATATTT
>JAIPMN010009498.1:0-16543 GCA_020650975.1 Apostichopus californicus | reverse complement strand
ATATAATATAACGAAAATCAACGTTTACTCCAAAAGAAAATATTTTTAGAGAAATGAGACATGACCTCATAATTGACAAATAAGGAGTAATGTTTTAGAAAATATATTATAATTTTCGGTCTCCCTGTGACCTTTGTCAGCAATACTTGGCAGTCGAATGAAAAGTACAAAATGTAACACAATGAAAGTATGACGTTAGATAAGTTTTAGTTGCATTGATGGACCATGATTATACAGGAAGAATATTAAGGAGCAAGAACGGATGGCATAGGTTTGTAGAACTGATAGTTGTTTAGGGGTCCCAAGTCTTTGTTGAGGCCGGTGATGTGAGACTTAATACGAAAAATCCAATCGATTTCTTTACGTTTACGTTCAGCAGCGGATTTGAAGTTCGAAGCAATTAAATAACATTTTAGGTTTTTGAGAGAATGACTATGAAGATTGAAATGATCGGAATAATCACCAAAAAAATATTTGCGATCATTTTGCAGGATTCCCAGTTTCCCAGTGTCCCTTTTTGTCTTTCTTCCTTACCAAGAGAAGTCACAGGCAGACCGTTCCGTTCTATTGCTTAATTTAATAACCTATGTATTTGAGAACCGAACGGTCAGTAGTTTCTTTCAGACGTCAGATGGATGTGTAGGCCTATCTCAAAGTTGATATAAAGATTCTCTTAAGTGTAACAAGTTTCCTTCTTTGATATTATGATTTGGGTGTAGATGGGACGTTGAAGGGGGTGGGGGGGGGGGGGTTCATGGATTAAATATTATTACTGTTACACTTTTATTCTTCACGAAGTGATCAAGCCTAGCCCGCAATGACTTTTCTTTAATTCACTTTCTTTTATGTGTACACGCTATGTTCCTCTCATATTTATGTAATAAAATATACGTAAAAACGTAACGTAAAAAAGGTAACGTAAACAAAACGTAACGTAAAAAATGTATGTGGAAAACAATATCGGAAATGAATACTTTTTTTTAGAAAATAACATATATTTCAAGTGAATAATTATTACTTACCCTGTGCCTTGGCTGAAGAGAAAAAGAGACAGGCTACAATAAAAGTAAACCCCATCATGGTTACAGCTGATCGGATTTTAGATTGTTAACAAGTCAGTTGTTAAATGCTTTCTTCGACCCGACGTTCCTTCCTTGAATACGACACAACTTTACATCAGCAGGACTTTTTGACTTATGGTTATATATCATACTTGGTCCTGATTGGTTTATCCTGTATCATGCTTGGTTCTGATTGGTTTATCCTGTATCATGCTTGGTTTTGATTGGTTTATGTTTTGGAATCTCGTCATTGTTATCGCGGTGGTTAAGCAAGTACATTAGGAACAACGCCCAAGTGAACTTTTCGTCAAGTGTTCGGTGACGTCTGTACATGTCATACGATATGAACTGTTTTTTAGAATATGGATGTCTGTAAACAGAGGGAAACATATTGTAAAGACCTATTAGAAAGAAAATAAAAATAATCCGCTTAGTGTTTCAAAAAGTTGTTTTTACCGTCATGGCTTTAACATGGCAACAAAGCTACAGTAGGAGCTACAGGGGTGTGTGGGAGAGAATTACACCCCCCCCCCCCCACCCACGCAATTGGCTTTAATCTTGAATAGATGGAAAACCGGTGGTCAATAAAATAATTTAAGCTGATTGCACTCTTGAATGGATAATTCTGATTTTTGAGTCAATTTCTGAGTTAATTAGACTTTTTGTAAGTCTTCTAATTTTTGGCTTACATTATTACAAGATTTGAAGAAATTCGGACTCACAAATAACCGAAATCTTAGTTTTAACTCCGTTCACAACCCATAATAAAGATGAAAATACTACAAAGTGACTTTAAAAGTGTCTGAATATGGCCAATTGGCGTTCGATTTAGCACGTTAGCACTGAATACCCGGTATAGCATATTTAAGGTACAAAGAATTGACAACCCACTCATGTTATGCTTAAAACAAAATCAAACTTGCGGTACTGCACCGATCCTTACGAATCCACCTAGTTGAAAATTATGATTCTAGATGAAATATTATGAATTTACACCGCCTCCCCCACCCCTTTGAATCACAAGACCCTAGCAACGTCCCTGACTGTAAGTTTTCTTTCCACTATCTAACTTTTACACAAACTTGAGAGATACTTCATATACAATGTTGCACTAGCAAAGCTTCATGCCTGTGCGGTTCAACCATAACGATGGAAAATTCGCAGTCATTGATTCAAAAGTTGCAAAATGTACTGCAATATGTTGCATCTAAGCAACCTCCATTGTACCAAACTTTCTCAACGGGTTAGACATTAGGACCCCCCCCCCCCCCATGGACAACTTAACATCGACCTTTCCCGACCACGAGACTTTGTGAGTATCGGTTCCATTCTCACATTCATACAGTTTATCTTGTATGGTCTTTGTTTTTTACTGAAAACTTACTGATGGGTGAGACAGTTCGAATCTGTCGCCTAACTAACAAAGCAATCTATTGAAGAAGAACTTTGGCGCCCTGTTACTTCTAGAAAACTTTAAGATTCCGCTAAAGAAGTGTAAAGATAACCATGGATATTGTCTAGTTGTGAGAATTGTAAAACTTAAAAATTGATTAAGCATGGAGAAGATATTGCTTTTACAACCAAGAACAAAAACCAGGGAACCAAAACTTTATGAGGCATGGAGAACGTATTGCTTTTGCCATCACTATCAAAAGCCAACGAACACCCAGAGTAACTGAAGACGTTCAGGATTCAAAAGCTATAGAAAGAAAAAGAAAATATCTTTGTGTTGTCATAAAAGAAGACCATGCATAAACGTTATTATATATATATACAATGGTCCATGGGAAGGAATACCAAAATAAAAAGACCTTCCCGTACTGCACAATGAAGCGTTTGCAATTGTTCAACCACTCGTGTTAAGATTTCTAGTTGGTTGAAGAAACCATGAGCAACGTCGTTTACCTGTTGCTGTTTTCGTTTTGGCTAGAATCTTTTATGCACATTACTTCCACCGTCCACTAAGCATACAGTTATTACACTGGTAATATAATTAACGTATTCCTTTGGTTTCGTTATATACAAATAGTAACAAAAAAAATCAATTTAAGAAACGAAAAACATGATAAGTATCTCTGATGATTAAACTGAATTTAATGTATTTGAAGTGATTATTTCTTCTTGTTAGATTCAGCGGTGTTTTACAGACTGTTAACAATGTAAAACTTATATTGGAGAGAAAACTATTCAACTCTGCTTTTGAAAACCCAATCTCCATACCTTGCCCCCTGCTTGTAGGTAACCTATTTTAATTGGTTACATCTACTGCGCGAAGTTTGATCACTGTTGGGACTGGTGTCAAATGCTCGTCAAACGGTTTATTTGGGATATTAACACGTCTTGTTGATTTACTCTTAAAGTCTCATACATTTGGAATGATACCGTAGTTTCATTTAGCTGTCAGAGGTTTTTTTTGGACTTAGAATTTCATCACAAAAGTACCTTTCTTGTAGAAATATTCTTTTCCTCTGTAGTGAAAAGGATTAGCATATTATAACAAACAACAAAGACATTTTCAGCTTTTTAGCGCCGTGATTACATCATCTATACTGCTGTTGATAGAGGCATTTACAAAAAAAAAATACCAAAATGTGAAATATATGATATTTCTGCACGATATAAAGTGCTACGAGGATGTGGTTTTCGTCTGAACAAATTAGACAATTGAGCAATCAACTTTAGTCACCAATGTATGTCTTTAAATGAATGACATCGCAATTGCAGAAGCAAGTACCTTTTCTTGTTTGCTTTGTTGTTACATAACTGAAGAGGTGTTGTAGACGAAAGAGACGGAAATGGTACACAACTTTAGCTTTCAGAAAACTTCCCATACCAAATCTGTGTGCCTGGTACCGCATACTTATTTAAGGCTAAAACGTATCAACTATAGAAAGTTTATATGTCCATCTCACATTAATTCATTGATTTATTTGTTTTATAGCCAATTGTGTACAATGGGAAAGGAAGTCTCCCATAAAGTCTTAATAAGACTTAACAAAGTAAGAGACTCCCTGGAAGAAAAGAAAAAAAAATGTACAAACATAAATAATGCAGTATATACGTAAGGATTAAATATACAGTAATAATAAACTAATGATGCTGAGATGGATACGTGAATATATTATATAATACTAGTACGAGTTAATAAATCCCTTTTTTCAAATGTCTGGTGAATGTGGGCTTTTGAAGGTATAGACTTCAAATTTGTTTGATAGATCATTCCAAATGTGTATAATTGCTCTATTACGAAGACCGTAATTAATTACGTACATTAATTACGTAACAATGTAGTGTACGATAAAGAATATCGTATGATATCAAAAAGTAAAGAGATGAAACCGTGGACATTGTTGATTATCGATGTTCTCATTCATCTCGAAGATTCTTTCTTGAAAATGCTTTTTGAGAATTGTTATTACTATGATTGTCATCATTCCCCAATTAACAACCTTCACGCACAATGTTTGTTTTACTGGTGTGTGGGTGTTTATGTGTGTACGTACGTGTTTGTTTGCATGTGTGTCTCTGTATTTGTACGTTTGTAGGTGTGTGTGGGTATTTGTATTTGTATGTGTATGTATATGTACTTTTTATGCGCGTGTGTTAGCGTGAGTTTTTGTATCCACTGAAGGTTTGTTTTTTCTGGATGTGTGTATAAGAGGAGAAGTAAAAATACTCAATTCAGAATCAATTTTCGCATTATGTAAATAATTCCTTTGTATCATTCAGATGACATACCTATGTTGTTATCAGAACTCTAAATATAATCGATGTACCATATACATGTTTAATAATCGTGAATAAATGAGATCGAAAAAAAAAACTTCACGCACAATGAAGTTTAGTTGTTATACCTAATAATTATACACAATTATGCTGTATGTATGTCGTTCGCATGCAATTTCCTATTTTTGTGATGACCTATACAAGAAAGAGAAGAAAAGAGAAGTCTTAAATTCAACCATCCGTAACATATCCACATGAAGTAGAGGTAAAGAGACCTTCAAAACTGCAATTGCGGTTTTGAGAAAGGTTTTCTCAATATAGTGTTGAATAATGCGATCTATTATAAAATCATCGTAATGATTAAATAACCGTGAAATTGTTACAGTGATGCAGTTATGCGAGGTGTTTCATTTTCGAGAAAGGTAAACAGGCGTAAAAATCATATATAGTAGGCTTATATTTATTTGATGTAATGCATTTGTAAGCGGTATATTTTACAAGTTGGTAAATAGAACGTTATTTTTTTCGACGACGAAGTTGCAACATGCCAATTCCCTGCTCCTGACGGATTAAAGAAGCATACAACAAGTGGGGGTGGGGCATATAATACGAGGGGCAGTGGCACACGTGATATTGATTAAACCACAAAGTTGCCTCAAAATATCCTGAAAATGGTTATATTGTGATTTTCGTATCACAAATACTATTTTTTGAATATTTATGTCAACAAAATGACAGATCTTAACTTATATTTATTGAAACCATTAACCAAAGATTTACCATACGGTTAGTCAGAAAGGGGCACTTTTAATTCCGAAAATTGAACGAAAACCTTTTTACTTTAAAGAGGTATTTCTATTTATGCAAAGATAATGAGAATGCTACTTCTTAACTACTGGGATTACCGTCTGCACACAACCATGAAACAATTCAGAGACTATATGTCGGAAGAAAAGAACCAAACTTACCTACAATGTCTGTTGAATTAACGTAGACGCGATAGACCGTTGTAGAGTTCAAGTTGTGACCCGTATTTCAACAAGGAGAATTTAGCACGTTTGTCAACATACACATAACAATGCCAATTTTGAAATAGTCTGTGCTTTTCCAAGGTGATAATCACGAAAAAGAAAACAACACAGAGGTAATCAAGCAAGAGGTGGTACAATAAATGATCACAATTTCTGAGTTACTGTTGTCGTGTGATCAAACACTATAGCTAAACTTATGGGTATTATCAATAATTGGAAATCTATTGGTAAAAGAGAAGTTTTTTGAAAATCGAACTCAAATATTATCTTACCTACATGGAACGCCAAAGAGAGAAATATTAACCTTCGATGAATGACAAGTTTGTCAACTCAACTAAGTTGGGTGACCGAAATGAAAAAAGAAGAAGAAACGATCGCATGTACTGAAACGAAGCTAGCGTCAACGTCAACCCCACACTATCAAGGATAGTTATAGAATCACATTTAGCAATTGTTGTAATGGACGGATCCAAAATTTGAAAAAAAAGCTGGATTTGACCCTGAAGTCGTCAAAGCCATGCAGTTCCTATTAAAGCAGCATTTTGCGTCCTTTTCTATGATTTTTCTCAACCTCACTGACTCCACTATGCCATTACGAAATACATAACTAGCTTATCAATTCAAATCTTACTTCAAACGGTGGCATAAAAGTCGAAAAATTTAGAACTTTCAACTTTGATTTTCTCGAAGATATTTTCCGTTGGGATCCAAATAAACCTCGCCCATAATATAAATATTTAAAAGCTACGAAGTCATTGGCCAATACGTAATACAACACCATGCTTGGTTTGTGTAGATTGTCTATTGCAGTTGTACAAAGTTACCAACTCGACGTTTTGAATCTATTTTAAGCAACGGCTCATAACTAAACCTGCATCTCTGATTGGTTGAATTCAAACTAGTGGGTTGGGGGAACTGTATGCGATTAATAATAAATGTGTCGGAGGACACTTTTCTCATTATCTGCAAATGTCCTTAATTACTCGCCAATTAACGCTTTTGGCAGGGAAAAACCTTGGCTAATATCCTAGTTTGCTGTTTTGTGATTGATATATGTAAAAAAATCTATGGACTTGTCAAACAAGTGGAAAACGGCGACAAAACGCAAAATGCTGCTTTCAGGGAGGGACCCCTTCCCCTCTGTCAATTCTGTGCATTCTGAGGCAATTGGAATGCTATGTAAATGTTGACATTTTATAGCTAAGGTTAGTCTACATTCCGTTCTTTCGGTCCATATAAGAAATGCATAATATGGTTACATTTCAAGTAATACACAAAGTGTGCGTTGTCAATGCACCAGGTAAATTGATACTGACTTCACAGTCAATCCGTTGAGATATAAATACAAACTGTTCTTCGTGATACGAATATGATCTTACGATATGTTTAACGTGTTGTATTCGATTTTGAATGCTTCTAATGTTGTGTCTATATGTTACGATTGTTTTTGCTGATGGTGATTTTGGTAATTCGGGACATTTTCATATCGGGATGATTAATATTTTGCGATTTATTTTGACACGGCGCTTTTAGTTTAATATTAAGGCTAATAGTTAAATGTCAGAAAATTCGTGTATTCAATGCTACGTTTGTATTGCGTTTCATATGATGTTGTGATTACCTTTGACGTTACAATTAATATATACTGTAAAGATGAACATTTTTAAACACGAAGGACGAAGTTTGCGTCATCCCGCTAGATTCATATAGGATATATTCATGTAGCATACTAACCAATAATTACATACATAAAGAGTAATAAATGATCATTATGTTCACCATCTCTTACTTCTAACGAATTCATGTTTATATCTTCAATAAATAATATCTGAAGCAAACGAATATATCGATTCATGTTTACTCAAACTGCACTTTTAACAACGAAGATTGTAATACAGATCATGCAACAGTTTGATACTACTAAGTCTGTTAATGTTGCTATTATGTTTATGTTGATGCTGATCTTAGATGAGGTTCATATGCTTCAACACTTTAAATGCTTTGATTTACTTTTGATGGTACACTTGTTCCCCATGTGACTATTTTATACGATGTTACTACGGTGAGTTCTCAAACGTGCCCACCATGCAAAATGGTAATGCTTAAGCCTCAAGACCACAACACGTTTCTTTTAATATCAGTTTACACTAAGTATAGTTTCTCTAACGTGAATCCCTACTTATTTGTGGCTAAAGAAATGGCAACTTACGGTGTTAGCATGTCAGTCAATCATAATAACAATTTAATCTACGATCGACCACTTCTGACGTGTTTAAATGTTATTCCACATTCAGAAATATACAAATTCTAGGAGAGTTCCAAGTCACGGAATTATTTGGAATGTTGTTTGTCGTCGATGCTATATGTGTGCCCTGATGCCAGCTTTCCTTCCCACACGTTGCATGTAACGCTGTATAACCGTAAAGCTCGGAAATGAAGGCGCTATACAACATTAAAATGAGATCCCTGCATATTGATTCTCCAGCAGTGTTTACATTTTCGATAATTTGTCTTGATGGTAGCATACGCCCATTAAAAGCCCCATTGACTTACACACTAAATCACAAAAGTAATGTGGTCTCTAAGTCTAGATAGAAGTTTTCACTGGCTAAACGCTACCTAACACCGGATAGCTGACAAGTTGGCCTTTCATGGCACCATCAAAGTTTTCGTACCATGACCGCGTAGATTTTTTGCTATCCGAGCCGAAAGTTTTCATCACTTGTACACAAACCTCTTCACTCAGTAGTAAGCAATATTCCTACGCTGCTCCTGGGAGGCCTAAAGGGGTCTAAATTGCCTCAATTGACCCAATTTTCTCACCACATGTACTTCCATTCATGCTCATCAACATACAAGCCACAAAAAAGCTAGATAACAGGTCAAAAAAGATGTTCTCCTGCTGGTTTTTGGCACCTTTCCTGAAGGAGAACAATCGAGCGGATGGATATATACTCTAATAGGAGTATGCCACCTGATGTACAGGTTCCAAACAACAAAATAAATAGTACACGGTAATGGTATAATATGTGACGAACAATTTATTATCTTCAAAAGTTGTGCATCAATTAATTGATCGTCAAAAGAGTCAGACTCTTAATTAACAGTTTGCAAATAAGGTATTAAACATTTCAGTAAACTTGAGTAACTCGATTGTCTTGTTCAGCCTCCCAACATTACCATAAATGAGGGTTGCGCCCCTGAATGGACCTGCCGTTAAGTATGAGAAATGACATGGCTACTGTCTGGAGTTCAGACTGTCGCATATATTGAAGCAGTGATGATCAGTGAGGAATTGCGGTAACTACCAGGTGTTTCGGGTGATTTTTTATTACAAAAATGTTTGTGTAAATGAAAGTGAGCCTGACGTGGGCCCAGGATATTCACAGAAGATCCTGCTAGGATCGGAACGTCATGCACACTTACTCTATTTTATTACATTCTCTCACACAGTGGATAAGCAGTCTGCTAACAGTTTTTGTATTATTTTATAAAAAATATTGTAACAGAACCCGCGCAGTATTTTAACAATGGGAAGCTATTTGTTTATGCTATATGTGTTGACTGTTGAAAGTTGAAGTAATGTTGTAATTCTTTGCCGGGAATCCTCGCTATCCTCCCAAGTTGTTTACTATGACGTAAGCATTCGTGCACCTGGGTATGTGTTCACCATCTGTTGGAGGTGTTGAGCTTCCTGTACGGAAGAGTAGAATGGACTTTTCAATTGACGTTTGGATTAGATGCAAAAACTCGTCAATATGACAAGAAGTTGAAAACTGACGATATGACGATGTATTCTAACTCGTCAAAATATCGATTATCTGAAAATCGCCGTTTTGTCGAGATACATCAACTCATGTCATGTCAACTCATGTCATGAAGAAGAAAAAATATCTAAAAAGTGACGTTTGACAACAACATACCAACTCGTCAAAATGTCAAAAATCATATTTGGTGGGTGGTCCTATGAATGAGGAAAATCCACCGCTTGTAAACTTATGTTTGTAAAGCAATGTTCAGGTAAGTATAAAAGAAGCTGATGGTTATATGTAGTGCGACGCTCTAAGACAAAATCTCATACAAGACGAGATAAAAGTCTTCGTATGGTACGTTATCTTGTCAAGGCTAGCAACCAAGTTGGTGTGCTTCTAACACCACGGCACCGAACTGTTCTATCTGTTCGTAGATATTGGAGTGCTCAGAATATTATTACTACATTTTTGAGTCGTATTAATTGTTACCAAACTGCACTTTTGTACTGAGTTATTTAAGCTTGGTGTTATTAATCGCTTGTTAACTTTCACGTTATTAACACCAATTAGTTACATTCTGAACTGCGTAAAACTTTATATACAATTTTAAGGATCAGTGTTCCACGGTGAATCCATATAGCTCAGTCAGTCCGTAATAAATAGCATTGTTGCATTCAAGTTGTCTCTGATAGACTTGACTCCTGCATACACATTTGTACGGTCGCTGCATTAGACGCTGCATTGAACGCTGCGTTTGGCGCCTCGTTGGACGCTGCGTTTAGACTCCGCGCTCTACGCGGTGTAGTGATATTACGTAACTGCGTCAACAGTTAACGTTCTGCGGTAATGCAAAGGATAACAGTGTACATGAATATCTTCTCCATTGCCATCTTTTTTGTCGAGACTCTCTTTTGCCATCGCCATCTTTAAAGTTTGCCCCACCATACATTACAATAGTACTGTCGATTTTGTTTAACTTTGCTAGTCGTGTGCTCTACCTGTAAATGGTCTTTTAGATTATTTTTAACTATGATTCTTTTTAATACATTTAATGTTTACGCATAAACATGTAGTGTGCGTTTGATGCAGTGTATCGCCCAGCTTATCGCACAGCGCACGTGGAGCTTCTAGAACGCGCTGCATACAGTTATCAAGCATTAAAATTCAAAAATATGATTCAATCTTTGTACGGTATGCTCGGTACCGAACGGTTCTTCCTCTTAGATTCATTTGCTATCTTCCTCTTCTATCTTACTTATGTACTTTTATTGAGTTTAAAGGTAATTTTTTTGAGAAATTAGATGCTAATTTTTTCATATTCTTTGTTAGTCAGTTATCAGATGTATTGATTCAGATGTACTGATACAGATGTACTGATTCAGATATATTGATTTAAATTGATTGATTCAGATGCATTGATTCAGATGTACTGATACAGATCAATGTACTGATTCAGATCTATTGATTTAAATCTACTGATTCAATGTATTGATTCAGATCTATTGATTCATATGTACTGATACAATGTACTGATTCAGATCTTTTGATTTGAATATATTGATTCAGATGTATTGATTCAGATGCATTTATTCAGATGTAATGATACAGATCAATGTACTGATTCAGATCTACTGATTTGAATCTACTGATTCAAATGTATTGATTCAGATCTATTGATTCATATGTATTGATACAATGCACTGATTCAGATCTTTTGATTTGAATATATTGATTCAGATGTTTTGATTCAGACGTACTGATTCAGACGTACTGATTCAGATATATTGATTTAAATCTATTGTTTCAGATATAATGATTCAGTTATGTTGATTCAGATGTACTGATACAATGTACTGATTCAGATCTATTGATTTAAATTTATTGATTTAGACGTATTGATTCAGATGTATAGATTCAGATGTACTGATACAGACCAATGTATTACTTCATATGTATTAATTTAGATGTCCTGATTCATATCGTTTGATTCAGATGTATTGATTCAGATGGCATGATACAATGTTCTGATTCAGATTTATTGATTTAAATCTATTGATTCAGATGTATTGATTCAGATGTGTTAATTCAGATATACCGATACAATATACTGATTTAGATCTATTGATTCAAATGTAATGATTCAGATTTAATTGATTCAGCTGTATTGATCCAGATGTACTGATTCAAATGTACTGATTAAATAATTTTGCTATCAAATCAATCAAACAGTTAAAGAAAATGTCTGGTGGAAGATTTTGATACATTGTCCTTATAGTTCTTATATTGCTCGTTTTCTTCTTGTAGAATTCTGGTTTTCAAATTTACCAGTTTCTCACCAAAAGCACCGTTTGTTCGAACGCATCAATTTGGTGATTGGCGTAATAGTAGTAGTAGTAGTAGTAGTAGTAGTAGTAGTAAGTTGAGTCTCGTCTATCCGACATGCTCAGTGATTAACTTCTGCCACGTATCACGATCTTGCGCAAGGTGTATTGCTTCCTCGAAATTGTTAATGTTAACGTCCTTAAATTGCGACTTTATTTTTCCAAGCAAGGTAGTCACGGGCCTTCCTATTGGTTTAGCAGTATGTCTCAATGCTTCTCTTAAAGCAACCTTTGCTGGAGCGTCCTCCTGGAGTCTTGCTATATGACCGAAAAATCTCAATCTTCTACGTGCGACTATTGATGACCAAGGTATTTGGTTGGTTTCATTGTAGAGCTCATCGATTGTTAACCAATTGTTATTGGTCCATCTAATGTTGAGAATATTACGATTGGCGTAGTGCAAGCAAATAGGCAAAACGAGCGACTTGAAGTTAGCACTCCCATTTCCGCAGCAAAAACACTCTCGCGTGTACGCGCACAGGTGATTGCCTATTATATATTACGTATACCTCGCGAACGTATACAGCCTACCATGCCCAGTTGGTATACGTACATAGCGTTGCACATAATACACTCTCACACTCGAACCACAGTTCATAAACTGTTCTTTGAAATCGCTGAAACAGAATTCACGGATCAACTTTACGGTAAAAGGAAACTTGAAAAGTATTTGGAACACCCAAAAATGAAACTTGGCGGAATCGATGTCAGAGCAGAATGTAGTACTGAGAAGCTTAGGCTTCGCAGAACTGTCCGATTGTAAACGTTAGAGTAGCCTACATGCGATCATTCTTCGCGTTGGAGCTGGACAGCGCGATGTACAAACAACGAAGAGTCTGCTGTTCAAACTTATCTTGTGTTACACAAAAATCACGAAATCCCCAATGCATTACATATATGACGGCTTAACGATTTCTTTAAAACATATAATTTATAAGAAATTTCACCAAAAATTAAGGAAGAAATTAGTCTGTATTCAAACGCAGTTTTTGTTGTGATTACTATAGGAACTGTATGGAGCGTGGGTTATGTCGCAATCTGCATTTGCGAAGGTGACGTCATGTTCTCTACTGTTCAAAGTATATTTGTAATATCCATCCTACACGATTAAAGAATCGTTTCTCTGTCAACCGCAACATTAGCGTTCTCATATTTTGAAACCATGTTTGGAAAATTATTTATCGTTTTTTAAGGTAACTTCTAAGGGCTACCAGACAATTCTTTTAAGAAATACCTGGCTCCGTTTGGGAGAGTTTAAAATCATGTCGGGGAGCTGTCATTTAACATAATAGTTAGTGATCACATCCAACCAGTTCACATGGCTACAGGCGGCTTAAAAGCTAGTCGCGGGCTGTGATGACCTTTAATTAAGTATATGTCAAATTCGTCCATTGTAGTAAACTCGACTTGTAAGTACTTCACAACAGCTAAACCATAATTATTATTCCAGTCATAAACAAGTTCAATATACTTCTGGGTCATCAAATCATCAGTGTACATAACCTTGAAACGGTCAAATACGTGTGCAACTGTTTAGAGAACTCCCGAAATAACTAAGCTTTTGTACATGTGGACTATTTAATAGCCTTCACTATGGTTAGATGTATTGCTTAATTTACTGGACTTAATTTTTAACAACTTTCTATTTACGCATAACGCCCTCTATTTGCACTCCCTTCTAACGAACTGGAATGGAGGCATTACGACAGTGGTCTGTAAATATACATTTTGGTGAGCGTACAATCCTCTCCGATATCATCATTCAACAACATTGAAAGATTTTCATTTCCTGGTATAGATAATTTGGCAAGATAATTTGGTTAAGCAATCAACCATAAATATATCAAGTAACTACAAGCGAGTCAGAAACGAATGATATTCATGTTGTAAAGTTTATTGAATGCTGCTGTAGGATATACCTATTACGTAGTCAAATAAATACTTTGTAACTTAGTACAATTTTCGTCGAAGCCTGTTTATGTTTGCAGTTTATTTCCGGTGAAGGGAAATGTTTGTCCGTATATATCGTCGATTACGGAAGCAATTAAGAGAGCAGACAAGTTGGTTTTGAGCTGATGCAAAGTGTGTGGCGATCGGTAGGGTCCAGTCAGATCCTGGTCATGGAGACAATGATGTGACTGGACCCTGTGATTTCGTAAATTTATGGGCGTTTGAAGAAGATTGATTACCGCTAATTCTCATGGAATATATCATTAAAGGGTGTGAAGACTCGCGCACAAATAAACGTCTCATGCCGGTAATCTGACCTAGTTTCGAATGAGGTGTAACAGAAGTGTTAGACACCACCATCGATCCCAGATAATACACAAACAGCTTGCTACCATCGGTAATTAGACATAGTGTACAGTCAATACATACAGCTACGGTCAATACCCACAACACAGTGTACATAGCAGCGTGGACATCTCAGGTCTAGATAAAAGATAACAAGGTATCACGTTTCATTACTGTCTGCATTTTGTAGCGACAAGAAGAAAACGTCATTTGCAAGCAACGGAATGTTAACTTTTTCATAGGGCGGCACGCGATTTGGGGCGAGTCTTCAGTGCCTTTAAAATGAGAATGCGATATTTATTATATACCGATATCTGCCAGTATCTCGTTATTGACCACGGGACCCGAGCTGCAGCTTATAGGCGCACGGGCTGCATCCTAAAGACGTCAGTCCTGACAATTCAAAATATTGGTGTATGAGGGAATGGAAAGACTTTGCCTCTTAAATAAGATGATTGAAGGCAGCATTACTCTTGAGATACAGTTAATTGTATCTTGTTTTAAATGAGGTACGACAAGTATGTGACCACGGAGCTGCAAAACACAAATGTGTTTGTGAGATCTTCCTGTTTACAGAAGTAACAAGCACATTGAATTAATACAGCCACTGTTAAATTGGGCTGCATGGCTGAAAAAAAATGTATTGGCATGAGTGATGTTGAGAGAACCACTTGATTTTAGCTTGTATGTTCGGGATTTGAGGGTGATAAAGATGTAACCGACAAAATATGACACCTACTAAAATTGCTAATAAGAATAACTCTTTTCTTTATTGGTATAAGAGGGGATAATCTAAGTTTAAGTCTATGTTGACCACCACCACCAAAAGAAGTATAAACAAGACAAAAATACAGCGAAGCCAACAAGAAAGAAAATTCAAATACAATTGGACCGATGATCAAGAGAAAATATAGTCTTAATATTCTATTAGTTTTCCAACAGTATAGTCTCCGTCTTTTTCGGGTGTCTATCTTCAAACTTCAAACTTCAAACTTCTGTTAATCAGTATTTTGTTGCCAAGTTACAGTAAGAAGTATCTGTTAATCAGTATTTTGTTGCCAAGTTACAGTAAGAAGTATCTGTTAATCAGTATTTTGTTGCCAAGTTACAGTAAGAAGTATCTGTTAATCATCTTATCTAAATATAATAATTGCATAGTTTTACTTTTAATTGATGATATGATGCTTAAGGGTATTAAATGTATATTAATGTTTATTAAGCTAAGATTTTAGAGTAAATCATAAAGGAAGAAATATATAACAGACAGAACAGGAACAAGTTATTCAGCCTCTGAAGAAGATCCTGCTTGGATCGAAACGTCAGGCCCACCTACTTTTAAACATTCTCTTACATAGGCACTTGAGTGGATAAGCAGTTTGCTAACTGTTTTGGTTTTATTTTAATCCAAATAGTCAGAAATATAACATCACAAAATGAAATATACTTCTGAAATTATTGTTTACTAGGATCTGAACGGGAGACGTTTGATAGTTATGATCTGCAATGAATGTTCCTAAGCCGCATGGTTCATCAGTATCAAGATGGAGACGGTTGAGTGGGGTTTAGCAAATCAGTTTACAAATTTGAGTTTCCCTTCAATGTATTAAGTGACATTTAATGATCAACTTTGATATTTCATTTTAAGAAAATCATTGTAACTGACAACCAATACATAAATTAGGAGCAAGTCCAGAATTAGTCAAATAACGGATGAATTGTTTATGATATTTGAAATGGAAATTGAGCAGTTTAACCAGCATGAATTTATCATTGAGACAATGTCACAGACAAAGTTGCAGGCCGGAAAGGGAAAAAAAGAAGGAAAATATCCTTTTTGTAATATATAACACATATTCTTATTAACAAAGCTTATGTTGTGTTGTCTAGTAGATAAGTCTATAAGATTATAAGATACCTATCGAAACAAATTTCCTTCTTGGAACTACCAATTACAGTAATAGTAGAGAAAACCGCCATAGTCTGTTTCAGCACATCGACGGCTAAACATGTTATGATGTTAAAATCTGGAAGAAAGCAAATAATAAAGAAAACAAATGATTTCACAACCACCACTAAACGACATACATAGATTCACAACTCCTTCTCAAGAGAAGTAACCATCTAGCTTTACATGTTGTTGTTGATCTGTGTCAAGTCAATTGGAGGTCACTGATCAAGGATCCGATGTATATAGTCAGTATCGCTAATTTCGGAACACTGCCAATTTCGGACACCCCTAAGAAATGCACGATTTCACCATGACAACCTACAGGAAGAGCCAAATTTCACCAAAAAGT
>JAIPMN010009497.1:0-11682 GCA_020650975.1 Apostichopus californicus | reverse complement strand
CCCCCCCCCCCCCCCCGGCTGGAAGAAATCTTCGTTGGATGAATTCTCGGTTATTGTGTGAATTGGCGTCTTCAGTTTCGATATCATTACCGATGTAAGTCAACATAGAGTTATTAATCGCACGGAATGATTTGGCGCGGAGAAATGAACACTTCAATAAAAGCCATGTCACTAAGGTGAAGTCTCCAAGCGCGCGACGCAAGATTTATTTACGCGGGTTAGGTTTATGTTTCCAATTACGTTCTCATCTCCAGGTTTTAACCTGTCAAGTAAGGGACGTTATTTTCCTGGCTAACATATCACAAGCAGGATTAACAGACGAGGAAGGCCAAAGGGGTTTTTAAACGCTTTCTTAAAGTTGTCGAACAACTGAAATCAAACTGATAACTTCTATAGGTGATGCATGCATGTTGGTTCCCCCATCCTTAATATATGTACAAAATAACACAACATAGTGAGGACAGATATAATATAGAGGCATTCGCAGAAAATGAAATTAATTCCTCAACGATTTATTGTGTTGTTGCTGTCATCCAGAACTTGCCCTCTTTCACTTTTCTACCTCAGCAGAAAATACTTGATACCTTTAAATGATCAGTATACAATACACTCATAATAGGCTGTATAGCTTGCGTAAGACGACATTGTTATAGTATGCGTCTCGTATTTAGACAGAATTATCAATTCCAACGTTACTAGTAGCAACCGGCTGCACTTATATTTTCCTTTTGTGAATATATTTCTTTCCATTGTAACAGATACAAGTCATCATTTGGCTCTATGTTGCATTAACTCGTAAAAAGATAAACAACCCACGATAATGCATCGAACCGCTAATTACGTAAATAAGGGTTATATATTGTTTCATATAAGCGTATGAACGTAATTCTTTGCTTCTCTCCTAATTGCTGTAATTACAAGGCAATTAAAAATATCGTTTGTTGACAATAAAATAAGTCCAACACAATTTGAGTGATATGTCTAATCCGAATTGATACAGTATAAGCTTTGATAAGTACATATCTAACGAAAGTGTTATACGTTCCATATATAAGTCCTATACCTTGTGTTGCACATTAGGCTACGTTATTGCAGATACGTCTATATCAATATTGACATATTAAAACACTTAAAAATATAGTCAAGCTGTAGTAAGTGAGCATTGTATCATATCTTATGTCGAAAACTTAAATTTAGACAAATTTAGTCTTATGAAAATGAAAACAAAGGCAGTCTCCGTTTTCACAGCGGGCACTTTGTTACTTAAAATGGTTAACTCGTTAGGCTTATATAACGAAGGAAGCTGACTTTAGCTGTTATAACCTATACATCTTTTAATTACATCAATACATAGGCCTACAATAAGATAGTTAAATAGAGAAGCATTGTGGACAAACTATTGTCTACTGCATGCAATGAGCATGTATATATAGGTAAATATTTTGTTTGGATCTTTATTTGTATTTGTGTTTGTATTTGTATTTATCTCACTCAAGACGACCCTCATTGGATCGAAACTAGAGGCCCTCTGACTGTTACATAAATAAACCATAATCTTAAAATCAGCCCATTTTTTATACTTATTTTGCTAAAATTGTTAATGTTTTCCATATACTAAAATCCCTTAATAATGTAATACCAGTACATTCATACACTTGCCTCGCCAAGTTTTATGACAAAATAATGATGTAACAAATCGAAAATGTTGACTTAAAATTTGTTCATTTTGCTTTTATGCATGTGATTAATACTTATAAATTAAATAAAATTCAGGTTTTCGGTAGTTCGTTCACGTATATCAAATTATCTTGTGAAACAAGTGGTTTTGGTAAAGTTCGTATTAAGAAATAAAATAGCATTTTTACTTATTTATAAGACTGTAATGATAAAAGTGAAAGAACACAAAATCTTAACCTCATTAGGTATGATACTAAGATTGTGTTGTAGTAGGCCTACCTTTGTATTTTCGTTTATTTTGACAACCGCGTTAAACACTGCATTTATTTGAAATGTAATAATTGTAACTTGAAATTGTCAATAAATATAGAGAGAAAAGTAACACAATTCTGGATGTGCTTGTGTGTGATGCCTATTATATAACATGCTAAAATTCGCTTATCCTATCCATTTCAAAGGTCCATTACAAATGTTGTAAAGATTGAAGTATATCCTGAATAGTTTTATACATCTAAGATTGTTTTGCAAAGTTGCAATGATATTATCAATAAAATCAAAATATTGATAAATCCTTTACCAATAGCAAACCGCTGTTTTAATTAAGTATGGATATTTCAGTTATATACATCTAATAATACATTTGATTTAGTTTGGCCTTTTTTTATCAGTCTCCCTGCTTCGGTCATTATAAACAGATAATCATGGGTGTTAGCTCAGTGGCTAACGCCGGTGTCTTCCAACCATAAGGCTCGAGTCACTCCAAGATTAATGTATGTCGTCCAGTTACATAGTTGTTGACAATTGACAATTCATAATCATGGACGTTAAAATATGAATGTAAGAGACTGACTTCGGTCAGCTTGCGGCTTTGATAAGCCAATGAGGCTTCTTCGCGAGTTCCTGCTTGTAGGAGGATCTAACATACATACATACATACATATATACATAAACGATACACATGTTGAAAGTAAAGACCTGTCTACACAGTGTTGAATGTATGGGCACTAGACGACGGTGCATGGAGTGAATGATTCCACCCTTCCTTCCATTTGGCCTCACTTGTTTACCTTAGCAATTATCAAAGTCAAATCGTAAACAACTGACAGAGATGTATACTGTATCCTGTAATATATCCTTTGCGTTCGATCACCTAAGAAAATGTGGTAACGAAATCGTAATTACTATATACGTGCAAGTAATGTTCAAACAACATGCATCTCTTTGAAGTCCATTGTGTCTTAAAGGGTGTGAAGACTCGCGTACAAAGAAACGTCTCATGCCGGTATTCTGACCTAGTTTCGAATGAGGTGTAACAGAAGTGTTAGACACCATCATCGATCCCAGAAAATACACACACAGCTTGCTACCGTCGGTAATTAGACACTAGTGTACAGTCAGTACTATACAGCTACGGTCAATACCCACAACACAGTGTACATAACAGCGTGGACATCTCAGGTATAGATAAAAGATAACAAGGTATCACGTTTCATTACTGTCTGCATTTTGTAGCGACAAGAAGAAAACGTTATTTTCAAGCAACGGAAAGTTAACTTTTCAGAGCGCGGTACGCGGTTTGGGGCGAGTCTTCAATGCCTTTAACTTCTAGTTGACTAACCCTCTAAGATTCCTACATTCATATTCATGGGCCCTTCATTCACCATTGTCTATAGTAGACGCTGCATAGTTATAGCTATAAATGTTCCCTGCCATTGGGCAGCCCAATTTATAAACAATTTTACCACCCAGTTTGACACTGCCTGAACTCGTTACCATACCTGCACATATTACCATAAAGGTCATTATAGTGAATACTTGATAATACTGGCCAAACAATACGATCACAAGCAGCTTACCGGTAAACAAGTACTTTATGATATCAATTGTATGCGGGCGTTATTAAAAATAGCCAAACTACTAGAAAATTTATTTTGATGACAGTAAAAAGGACCCTGCTTAAAACTTGTTATATTTGGTGTCATTCTTACCTAAATCAATCTGTATAAGTACAGTGCATGAATTAACGTTGATCTATGAAGGAGCGGAATCAAAGCACCCAATGACGTCACCGTGAATCTGTGATGATACTTATTGTCGCGTACAGTGAGGGTATACTGCAGAGAAGTGGTTAACGTTATAGTAGAGTTCAGAACTATCTATAGCAACTGTAACATCTCGAGTGCGTGTTACACATTATAACGCTGTCAATGGATGTATACATGAATCCACATGTATTTCAGCAAAGGACTTAGGCATAATTATAATATCCATGTATCACCTTTGTGTTAAATCTGAATACATAGTCAATGTTATGAATAGAACTTTTGTATGTAGCGCCATCATCTAACTTGTTTGGTTGACATATATTATGTCAAGGATCTATGGATGTGCGACATTTTAAATCAACTGTAACATGAAAAAAAAAGGCTAAATATACTAATTTTGTCAGCATGATGTCAACAATTAAAAATCGCAAAACCCATTCGTAGACTATTTCGGATTATAGTTACTTCCATGATAGACTTATTCTTAAGAGGCAACAGTTTTATTATACAAATGTTCTTACAGTTTCAGCGTCTGAGACAATGGCTGTTTCTTAAGCTTTGTTCACACCTGAGCACGCAAGGGGGATCTGATACGGGCAAGCACGATCAACTTCGTAGTGTGAACGCTCTCGTACTCAGGATTTAGTCACCGGAATCGCCATGTCCCTTTTGGAGAGGATTCTGAACCCGTTCGCGCGATCAAAGATTGTAGTGTAAACCGCTCAGGGGATCACGTGACTCGAAACCCCTGGTTACGTGCTCACTTGTCACTTTGTCGGATAAACACAGACTGACGCGAGGTTTAAAAGCGAGCACATTGTATAGTATCGTCACCATACAGCTGGATTTGTGAACAATCCTCGTAATTCGACCGTGCATATAGTGTTCTTTCATTTAACGTTGATCCACCATCCGTTCTCAAAATATTTGTGGACGCGTCCGTTGTCAGCGTTATTGACATCCCGAGAGAAAATACGATCCTATAGTCCCCCTGGTGGCTCCCAAATGTTAGAGTGAAAATGACTGAACTTGGCAATCACGCTTCAAGCGATGATTCTTTATGATTACATTAATGGACTTTTAATGTTTGTCGTTAAGATGTAACAGCATATAGGGGAAAAGAAGGTTTTATAAATACCGGTTCGGCCATGAGCTAATAAAAACGTCTGATTTCTAAACAGAATGTTATAATTATAACTTCATATGACAGAAAAATGTCACTGAAATGCTTCATCTTGAAAATTTTTATATTTTTGCTTAAGCTTCACATTGGTCCTAGTTTTTCTTTCTCCAACCCCCCCCCCCCAAAAAAAAAGAAACAAAAGAAACACAAGAAGATAGCTAGTGGGTCTTGATACAATGGAAAATTATTTAAGGATTGATATAAATATTTTACATTGAGACCTTCTCGTTTGGTTTCTTTACAGATCAAGACATTTTCATTTGAAAATATAACTTTAGGAGGTTTAGTATTTACTCTTTGTATGAAACATCGTTTTCTCATCCTTCAAATCTTACAGTTTAAGTTATGGATAACATCAAAAATCGAATGATAGTTTTATTTAAATTTTACTGAGCCTTTTTTATTGACATTTACACAAGCTATCGGATGTTTAGTTTCACGAGTCAACAGAAGGAACAGATGTTGAACTCGGAAATATATTCCTATACAGAGGCCTTTATTAGATTCGACAGCATTCGAATAAAGTACACGGTTGATCTTATATCCCTAGATTTTGAATATAGTAGAAACGTTCCGTCTAGGAAAATAACACCCGATACTCATAGCTATAGTACAGTAACTACTGTTCATGGTCCACAACCGTGCATCAGTATAACTACTCCGCTGTGTTCGCAACACGGTGACATGTGTTACAGGTGGCACAGTAATTACTGGAAAGCTGTTACACGTTGAACTACAGGTGAAATTTGCGGTAATTTAAAAATATTAAATTTTAAATTTAAATTGTTTGAATTTTTTAGAATTTTTTTTTAAAATTTAAAATTTAAAGATTTAATTTTTAATTTTTAAATGTGCAGTATGAAAAAAACTTGCAGTAATTACTGTGCCATCTGTAAAACATGTTACCGTGTTGCGAACACAGCGCAGTAGTTACTGATGCACGGTTGTGGAACATGAACAGTAGTTACTGTACTAGCTATGAGTATTGGCTGAAAATCAAGACTTCCCCTTTGACCGTTTTACATTTATATAAGCATGACAAGAGTAACACGAGTGTTATGCAAGTGTTATACAGTGGTAAGTGGTACAGGAGTAACACAGCTGTTCAAAAAATAACACAAGTGTTACAGACAGGATGTATATATACTAAGTTGTTGCAAGTTGCTTTGAGTTGTAACTTTGATATTATTACTATGATTTTTATGATGATTATTATTAGAACATATTACATATCTGCACTTCGTTGCCCAATGCTTAATGAATGTTCCTATGGTATACGTAAACGGACAGCCTCTGCGTGGCCGCTGTGAGATGTCTATAGTTCGCACACTACTACTTGAAATTACTCCGCCTCGGCGGAATGATCTTCGTTTCGTATAGTGTCGCAGCAATTTGGCTGATATTCGGATTATTAGATTTTATATCCGTTCCATTGTCACTTCGTAAATCTTCCTTGGTGTAATTTTGGTGATGCAAGGTGTGCTTTTTAGTGCTAATTTAATCGGCTAATGACACAAGTTACGGTTTCAGCTATATCTTACTTTTTCTTGATTTCTGCAGCTGGAGTATACAATTAGAATATGATCGTAAAATCAAACACAAATGTCGTGTTGCCCTTTGCAATAGTAAATGTAGGACTGGTTTGAGAGACGAAGCGATTATTGGATATACATATAATTAAATTATTTTATTCTTTAATCAACCTTAAATTTGAGTTCTATATTTGATGTTTTACACGTTAAGATATATGTTCGACGTCAATTCATACAGTTTAGTTACCAACACGAAGCGGCTGTATCTAACACAAACATCACCTCTTACATCAGATGTTGCCTAATTTGCATACAATGCTTTGCAGTAGGTTGAAGGATAATCTAACAGAAATTGATTTAGGCCAAGATACCAACATGACTTCACTGAATTTAACTAAGTTTTGGAATACAGTGCAATACGTTTTATAGATTTTTGATAAGGAAAGGCATTTGTCTGGTATAAAGCATAACCGTTCAGCGTGAAGAAAGTGAGAGTGACGTCACATTGAACTGACGTCACAATTTGTATTGCTTAGGATACCCTTAATAGGCGCGAACGATTTGTAATAACAATAACCGGAAATATGAAAGGTTAGGTCTTTACTCTACAGAACAAAACACGAATAAAAAACAAAACAGAATCCATGAAACTTAATGTTTTTTTTTAGATTTAGCTTTCAATGAAATATTGTATCAATCAACAATATTAAATAGGCCCTATGAGATAGTTAGATATTATTTATATAATTCTTTCAATGACGTCATATTTTGATAGTTGTAACGATAATAAACAGAATGTCATTATACAACGTAAAATTTGTTTCCGAATGTTATAGAATATTGAGTACAGCTGCTACTTGTTTAAATTATAGTTTTAAATATTTTTAATTACTTAAATTATCCGACTGAATCCATATGAATCAAATTGTATGGCCAATGGGGCTAATTCAGTCGTGTTTTAATTGTAACATAATAAACAATGGCTACACACGGGAATCAAGCGGTATGTCCGTTGTATCCAATAAGTTCTTTACTCCTGTGGAATGTTTAGATTATTTCTCCTTTCAATTGTCTCTTTCCTGTTATAAGGCTGATTATACAGGCTGATTATACAAAACTTGTCAAATTATATTTTGATATCTCCCCCCCCCCCCCCCCCCCGCAAAAAATAAACATCACTTTGATTAGCTGGTTACTACAATTGTACATTGTCTTATTAAAATTGAGTGAAAATCCGGGATACTATATATAGGCCTATGTGACTAGCATCATTCATTAAGCGAACACTATTTTCCCGCAAAAAAAAAAACATGTATAGGAAAACTTATCCATATTTTCAATATAAGCCGTTCGAACTAAAAAAAACAGGTTGTAATTTTCAGCATGCCACTAATACTTAACTTAGTATTCTATTACAACATGGTAATAACAAGCTTCGTTGAACGATGTCACCTGTCGTATAAACTAATGGGTTTGAACAGGTGATATGATAGAATTAATGCCATCTCATGAATATTTATGAAGATAAGAAGTTACGTCATTAATTCTCACACAGACTGCACACGTCGTGTTAGAAGTACTTTGATGCCATTCAAATTTCAAACGGCAGACTTCACTAGCAAGTGTTCATACGCACACCTTGAAAACTGACGGGTCATGGATATTGCATGGCTACGGTTGTTGTGAAATCCATTGACCAATCAGGTAAAAGCATGATAAGGATTAAACGTGTGATTACCAGAGCGCGATATTGCATCCTGGGTGACGAAGAACCAAGACCTGTCAAATTCGTTTAAAGTGAATCATGCACACACAAAAAAAGAGTTGTAAATTCATAGCGCATATGACGATATAAAGCGTCAAAAACCGGGGGAGTGAGATCAATCAATGGAATTCTGGTATATATCATGTGATCGAAGAATGTTAAACACACTATAAGAAGCGAATCAGTGACCCCGGGAGCCAATTTGAGCTACTAGGGACAATTATATCACCACACCCTCTATTTTTAAATCCTCAATTTTACTTTATTAATTATAAAAATGAAAGTACATTATTATTTATACCTGCACATTTTTCCCTGTTTAACCCCTAACCTCCCTTCTGCGAATTTCTCATTAAGGTCTACTTAAAAAAACATTCCTGAGTTTGGGCGTTATAATAACTTTAGAATTGTTTTTCGAAACTCGACCTTTTAAGGATGATAGATTCATTAATTATTTAGAAAACAGACCATAAGGTTTAAGTCATCGGAAGCAAGACAAATTATCAATAGAAAGACTTGTGGCTTAAAAAAAAACACGTTTACGAAGTATTACAAACGTCACAATGACTTGGCAGTATCTGCGGGCTGGACTTCGAAGCTGACGCCATGATAAGTCTAGCCTTAAAGGAGTATTCCTAGCATTGAGCATATTTTAAAATGAGAAGCTAACATATCCATAGGTTTTACATAAAGTAGTCAAGTTCTAATAACAAGAGAACATATAACACCATGTCTTTTAATGGTAAAATATTTCTCACACTTACCTTGAAAATATGTAAAAGAAAACCAGGGAAAGGCAAAGATTTTCGCCTCTCGGTGTCACTATGCGACACAAGTTGTCACAATTTCCGCGCACTGGTATTATGTTTAGCCACCACTAACAACGCAAAATTTGTTTTTTTGTTACGTGACAAAAAAGATTTCACGATGGTTGATTTTTTTCTCTCCTGTAAACGTGAATACATTGAAAACCGAACTATTCATAGAACTAAACCTAGGTATAAAATCCCAGTCTAGGTATAAAATCCCAGTCTAGGTATAAAATCCACGATTTCGTTCACAAATGGCATATCAATGAAAAAATCATGCTGTACATCATAATTTCATGATAAATATAACGTTTCCGTTAAATGAAGAAAGTTGAGGCTTTGGCTTAATTTGGTAGTGTAACGTTGTTTTCAGTTACTATATTATGTAGGTTTGGTGATGGTAGCGTACATATAAACCCTATACATACGCCTATCTATGTGGATTTATTTCACATAGTTAAAAGTACAACCAGCATGTTTCATATGAGATTGGCGAAAGGAAATTACCATGGTGATTTAATACAATACCTTTTTCTATTTGTATTTAGCAGTTATACTCAGCTTGCCTTCTTTACAATGTAACTGTTCTCACACTGTAAGAGACCTTATAATCATTCACTAAGAGGAAGATACCGTTTACACTCTAAGAGATCTTAGTTACAATAATTCACTAAGAGGAAGATACTGTTTTCACTCTAAGAGACCTTCGTTACAATAATTCACTGAGAGGAAGATACTGTTTTCACTCTAAGAGACCTTAATTACAATAATCCACTAAGAGGAAGATACTGTTTTCACTATAAGAGACCTTAGTTACAATAATTCACTGAGAGGAAGATACTGTTTTCACTCTAAGAGACCTTAATTACAATAATCCACTAAGAGGAAGATACTGTTTTCACTATAAGATACCTTAGTTACAATAATTCACTGAGAGGAAGATATTGTTTTCACTCTAAGAGACCTTAATTACAATAATCCACTAAGAGGAAGATACTGTTTAACTCTAAGAGACCTTAGTTACAATAATCCACTGAGAGGAAGATACTGTTTTCACTCTAAGAGACCTTAATTACAATAAATCACTGAGAAGAAGATACTGTTTTCACTCTAAGAGACCTTAGTTACAATAGTTCACTAAGAGGAATGTACTGTTTTCACTCTAAGAGACCTTAGTTACAATACTCCACTAATAGGAAGATACTGTTTTCACTCTAAGAGGCCTTAGTTACAATAATTCACTGAGAGGAAGATACTGTTTTCACTCTTAGAGACCTTAGTTACAATAATTCATTAAGAGGAAGATACTGTTTTCACTCTAAGAGACCTTAGTTACAATAATCCACTCAGAGGAAGATACTGTTTTCACTCTAAGAGACCTTAGTTACAATAGTTCACTAAGAGGAAGATACTGTTTTCACTCTAAGAGACCTTAGTTACAATATTCCACTAAGAGGAAGATACTGTTTTTACTCTAAGAGACCTTAGATACAATACTCCAATAAGAGGAAGAAGCTGTTTTCACTCTTAGAGACCTTAGTTACAATAATTCACTAAGAGGAAGATACTGCTTTCACTCTACGAGACCTTAGTTACAATAATCCACTAAGAGGAAGATACTGTTTTCACTCTAAGAGACCTGAAATACTATAATCCACTAAGAGGAGATACTGAATTTGCTCTTTGAATAAGTGATCACCTTGGTAACTCACTCTTAATTTATAGGGAACTCTGTTTCGTAATAACTTCCAAAATTGCAAAGAATCAGAAGTGACATGACTTTAACGACTCATAAACGTGATAAATAAACACGATAATTTGCAATTGTTAATCGTTTTTCAATTCCTGTTATGTCTTATTGTGGCCAATTTACAGATCATATACGTTTGACCTTTGCATTAATAGTAGCTATAAAATGTAATTCTTGGAACTTTCGACGTTCCGGTATTGAGTAACAGATTAAACATATGTAATTGTCTGTTAAATATCATTGTGTTACTTTCTTTGAAAAGTTTTGAGCCGCCGGCTCGTCTGGTCTAAACGACAATAGATTTAGATGTAGAATAAAATTGACTCGAGAAGGTCCATCTCATTAGTTTATATCAAAAAGAGAACTGACATAATTCTTAATAATGATAAATCGTAAAAACATATTTCTGATACATTCTTGATGGAAATATAATGAGCGTTCCAAGGCGAACAATTCCTTTAAATGTTTTCACAACTTCTCTATTTTTTTTAAGTTGAAGTTATATTTTAATAATCCATTGTGATTGTTGAATTATCCACACTTTCAAAAATGTCTATAATATATATATATATATATATGTATATACAGACAACGACAAAAGCACATTTTCATAGCGAGGTGACCTTTTCCTAAAATAATATCTTTTCGATCATTTTAATGTTAAAAACACTCTTTGCGATCGGAGATGACCGTGAGTCAAGGGTAAAAAAAAATTGGTGTTATGACGACATCTGTCAAAATCTGTTCAAATGATAAATGATTATTATTATTAGAATTGACTGTCAGGAAGTGGAAATATCCTCCCCGTGTTTCAGGGGTGGAGTTTTTATTTCAAATTTCATTGGTACTCCGGGGCCTTACTATTAACATCTACAGAACTAAAATATATAAAGTACACAAAGTGTTGGATACATACATACT
>JAIPMN010009496.1:0-14474 GCA_020650975.1 Apostichopus californicus | reverse complement strand
AAATTATGAAGTTTATTTTTTACTTCCTTTGATGACCTTGTATATCCTGCACTACAAAGTTTCTCACAAATTTCTTTGAACACCCAAGAACTCCGGGAAGTTCCGTCCACCTTTTTAAGAATCTCTGTGCTTCCCCATATGTCAATGAGAAATCCCAGTTCTTCGTCGGACCACATATTTCCTCTGACATTTTTCGCAGCCATGTTGTCACAACAGTCCATAGTATCAGTGTATGCCCAATGAATTTGCTGTGTACTTTCTTCAACTAACTACACGTATGTACTGTGAGTAGCTATTACTATTGGTAGTACAACGCTTGTGAATCTACGTAATACTGTACAAAAGGCCTACGCCAAGTTTCGCGCGATAACTGTGGTTAAAGAAAGGATACTATGTCATAGCACCGTCATACGTCACCGTGATCGGGTCACCTTGATCCATCAAGCTTTCACACACGGCATTTTGATCAACTGCTTGAGATCTGATTTACCCCAGTTGGTGGATCAACATCTCAAGATCTGATGTTGACCAAGGGAGCGTTCCCACACAGAAGTTGATTACGAGTGGTTGATCAGACCTGGATCTGATCATCTGCTCGAGATCAAGTGGGATAGCACCCTATTTATCCTCAATTCCATGAGTAATTTGCTAGAACTACTTTCATGGCAAGTTTGCTAGTCAGTGTAACCTGATTCTTTTGTGTTGTTCAGCTACCAGTGCTTTACCATGTGCATTGACCATGGAGCTGCATGCATAGTTAATTAAACAGTGCATACATACAACACTGTTCTACAGACCATTGCAGTCTTCCACCGAATTGGTTTTCCTTTAATAACAGATGTCCGGGTTGAGCCACTACAGCATTGCTGCTCTAGTTTCCACCTCAAATGGATTTTGGGACCATTTTGGTCCCACACATTCTTTACATTGCAATAACTCTTGTAATGGAATGGCAACAGAAAAAGTATGCAAATAAGTTACGTCAATCACCTACCTTTACCAATCTGTACAATTCTAAATGTGACGGTAAAATCAATTGCTATAATTACAGTTCATAAGCCTAGATACAGGATATGTGATTATAATTGAAAGTACCTTACTAAGTACCAGCGTAGGGATTGGTCTGCAGATTTTCTGGTAGCTCCTTACAAAGACTGGAGATCCTTGTGAGATGAGTTTCAACAAATGTTAACTTCTGTTCAAACTGACGCTGGCAAATCACAATCAGCATGTCAAATAGTCGTTGAATATATGAATAGGCGTAGTGTCTATTAACACAGGACAGCAGTAGATATCAGGCATAGGCTGAACAACTAGGATGTAGTATAATATTATTACTAGGGAACAAATAGGCTATCTTAGTATACAAGACTTCTGAGTACAGGAAATGCAACAAGACGGTATTCTGGAGGTGATGTTAATCTCTCTCTTGCTCAGTGAAAGAGCCAAGCATGTATACCAGTTCAGCTTTGTGCTGACTTACCACTGTTGAACAATTTATAGAAATTTAAACACACATTCTGGTTGTTTCTTCCATCTCCACAGTAGTTATTCACTAATATTAAACGTGTATGTAGGCAATCAGGGCCTCAGAATTTGAGGCTCAATTTTTGGCAAGATGGGCCCAGATTTTATTTCCACCTCAAATGCATTTTGGGACACATTCTTTTGGCCCAATATTTTTGGGATCATTTGGGCCCACACTTTTTGGGGTTCAATTTTAATCAGCCTCAATTTTTTTGTGAGGAACCAAATTTTTAAAATTGCCATGACTTCACAACCTTAACTCAGATTATATCCAAACTTTTATTGTAGTTGTTGGTTAATAGCTGGTACATATACATTTGGGCATAAATATTATAATATTGGTTGGTGATATACAATTTAACAATTTACTGGTTGTTAATAAGTAATAGGTGTGTACTATCAGACCCGTCTGCTTCTTTAAAAATAGCCCCCAGCCTCAGTGCCTAGAAAACTGGTTGAAATGATTACCTCCCTCACGGTGGTATCTGGTTTTCCTAGTCCTACGGGGATTATACTACTAGCCGGATACTGTTCGGGGCCTTAGTGAGTAACGACCGTTACTAGTACCACAGGTACGGCCAATAAAGAAATAATCAGATAAGCCGCTACAGACCAAGAAAACAAAAGCGAGCCCTCCTGATTTGTCCCTCCCTAATTGGCATTATAGGGGATTATTAATTACTAGCCTAGGTACTTAACTTTTACCAAACTTACTCTTTTATCTCCTACTAGCTGCGTAGGAATAATGGTGTTTACTGGTAATAAGACGGTTGATTGTATTCTCCCCCAAGCAACATGTTTCCGTGGCCAGGCTATCCTGCGGGAAACCCTTCACGGAATTTTCCACAGACCTGTGGCACATTCTTGTTAGTGGATAGCGCCACCAAAAATAACTTAGTAACATGGAAAGCAGTATTTGTTACAAAGATATATCTATTGACATAAATTTCATTATGATAGTATCCCTCCCAGTGAAGACAAAGCTTTTTTTACATTTGAGAACGCAAGGAGTATCTGACTCTGCAAGGGCGATCGAGAAGATAGTTCTGTGGACGTTCTTGAGGATGGAGGGACCTGACATCTCTAGTTACTTGACCTCATTACTTTCGCATATAAGCACAGATTGGTGCCAGTTTAATTTCAGGGCTTACTGTAGTTCTATCAATAGTTACAGTGTACTACACCCAAACTACGACTTTATTTCACATTGCAACTTGATTTTACATGGGAAAACTCATTTCATATGAAGCCTTAAATACTTGGAAATTTGTAGGACTGAACTAACGTTATGTAAGCTGTGTCCCATTTGTTATAAGTGTTAGGCATTGGCCTAGCATAAGTGAATTGGTATTAATTCATTGTATGCTAATTTCAGAATACAGTTCATCAGTGCTACAACTTTGGGATACTGGAGATACTCATGTTCAAAGCCATTGCATATCGCTATTGCAACATCATGTGTTATTTTACAAGCAGCTCATCTGGTCATGCACTCCAAACAATGTTTCTGATGTTGGTTCCGATTCTCCTAACGGCGATGGCTACTCTCTTCTCTTCCAAGATGGAACGGCAAACTGTGTTATGTTCCGTTCTGTTTACTGCACACATTTTCACATCTTGAGTGTGCAGTTGACAATGCATTCACAACAAAAATCCCCCACTATGAATTGTTAACGTTGATCGTGACCTTTTCGTCATTGCATAATATTGTTCTTTCGTTCATTGTTGATCGAATTTGAATTCTCATTTGTGGACACAAATTGGCTAAGTTACTACCACTCCAGGGGAAAACAGGATCATGATCCTACATGTGTTCTCAAATGGGGAACCAAAAGGGGATCATATAGTGAATCTCAGGAGATGTTTACCAGTGGATAGAGACAGTGACAATCGAATAAAGGAAACACTTGGGAGGTTGTGGGTTGTAGCCCTGGCCAGTGAAAGTAATGTGGCATTAGTCCAGGAGATCCATGGCTTTCCCACAACTGAAACAGTCTTCCAAAATCTTAAATAAGGTTATAAGCCGTAAATTGTGCAGCCACTCGAAGTAAAGTGGAATTAATATGCCATTCAGCTTTTACCACATGCACATATGGCTGCTCAGTGACGTAAGGTATCGGACTTCCAGGCCAATATTATCAATATTGTTTTCACTAGTTTACCCAGGAACCACATTGTTGTTGTTATTCATTATGGCTACTCCTAGTAGGCTAGCAGCACACCACAAAAGGAATGAGTAAAAGCATATTACCCCAGTAGCCTTATGCCACCATGATCTCCTGAATAGGGAAAACTGAAGATAGTTTGAAGCAAAGATGAGAAATTTGTCAAATCTGAAGATTATTTTGCACAATAGTTCAACTTTAGGGTTCATTGAAGTTTCTGTGCTAAATTTGCTTTTTCATAGTTGCTAAACTTCATCTAGAAAGCTTTGTGAAAGATTGTTTTACAAGTGTCATTATCTACAATATGGTTGGTACCATGTAGCAGTGCATGGTGAAACTTTTATCTAAGTTATGACAGTCGGACAAGACTGATATAATACTTGTCAAAGACGTAAGTGATTGTTGTACATTGGAGTTGATAAATGCCTTAAATTACAAAACATAACTCAGTTTCACAGGTTAGATCAAGGAGTCAGTAAAGAGCTTTCTATTGTCTACTAGTGCTTATCTTTTCAACACCTAATTATCATGAAATCACTGGTATTGTAGATGCTGACATCTTAGAGGTGGCTTACCTTGTTCTCATAGTTTACTTTTCTCACCTCACTGATACACCAAAATTATAATAACATTTGAAATTCATCAGTTTTACCATTGACATTGATTCACATTTAGGCAAATCAATCCTTGCAACTAAATAATTTCATGTAAATTGTGACTTTGTGAATAGTAATAATACATGTGTGTTTTCTCATGAACAGTATCAAGATTGTTGATTCCTAAGTCTGTTATATATGATATGAAACATGGAGTAAATCAAGTCACACTGTTATTCTCTGCTTTGTTCTTTCTGACACATAAAGAGTTTCTCTAGTCTTTAATATTATACAGATGATGTTAAAATGTACCTCATAATTTGATTGTTTCCTGTTGTCTCTGTTTCTTTCAGTGGTCTGTGATAACTACCCTTGCCTCAATGGAGGTACTTGTATCAGAGGTTTGATACAAAACCAAGATACCTGCCAATGCCCAGATGGATTTGTACTTCCATTTTGTACAACAAGTGAGATACAACACCAACTGTTATTCTGAAGTATTAAAAGCCTTACATTTTTCACTGTGTTGATCATGGAAAAAGGATTAACTGTTCAAGTCAAAGTCTTTCAGTTGTAGAATTTTTGGATAACAATTTTGTTCGTAAGAAATGGAATATTTCCTTACTGTAACGTAATGCTCATACTTTCTGGTGTTACTAATTATTATTTCTGTTTGGTTATTTTTACTTTATCCCTAGTATCCTTAACCTTTAAAAGCATCTGTAATTCTTAATATAATATCAGAAAATATACTGTAACAGGGGAAAGAATCAGTCTAAAATTATTTTTGTAAGTTTTAATAGTTTTTGGCTACATGTGACATCAAACAAGTGACCAGAGAGAAAAATTTGTGTTCGCACTTAAGTGAGTTATATCCAATCCTATATGTCCATTTCTTTGCTGGGCAAGTTCAGCTTTGCAGTTTACTAATTACTTATTAAATTTGTTGTATCTACATCAATCCAACCACAAACAGCTCTTCAACATTTACTCCGATTTTGTTCAAGTTTGTTTTCCCTATAATTGACGTTGATATCAGTTTAAACAGTTTAAATTACAGCTAAAAGTTACCATTTGGTATCTGTTGCAAATCATCCAAGAACTGAAGAAAATACTGTCTAGGACATGCCACGTGTGAAAGACATGACATCATGTGACTGTTATAATTTGTTTCTTTTTCTGTCAAGGTTGTTCCACTTGTTCTAATAGAGGTTCCTGTAACAATGGTGTCTGTTCCTGTGATTCTGGATCTGTTGGGCCAACATGTGAGAGTTGTAAGTAATAGTTCATATTGTTATAAATCTTCCCACTCCCAGAATTGCTCTTGAGGCATTGACATCAAATTTGTGTCAAATGTGCATTATAAACATTTCAACTAATTTATAAAGTTCAACCTTCCCAAAATGTGTAAAAGTAACCTGAATGCATCAGTGTTTTTTTTATGGTCTTGTAGGCTGTAATTTGTATGGTAAGCCAATACTTAATAATTTGGTAAACCAGAAACCAGATTACCAAAGTATAAACTTGGTGTTGCTACTGATAAATCCAGTTTAATTGTCACCAACAACCAGAATTTCTAACTGGTAAGCAACATATACATACATACACACATATACAAAACGTGTATTTTAAAATAAACTTGGAATATCAACTGATAAACCTGGTGTAGTGTTCAATATTCTTGATTTGTCATAACAAGCTAGGTTGTGTTGAAAAACCTGGTTATCAGCACTTTAACCTGATTTATATGTTCTTATGCAATTCTAATTCAAAGAGGTTGACAGAATATTTGTGCCTTCACTTATTAAGTGAGAAAAATGTAGTGACATTTTGTCAGCAATGATCACACATAAGTATTCAGCAGGGATATCCATACAAGTAGTTGTGAGGAATGCATCCAATGTTGATCAAGATGCACAATTCTTTGTCTGTTCAGCAAGGGTGCATGACTGGACTTAATGATGTATAACACTAGGAGAAGTACTTTGTGCCCTTTGCTGAACAATGCAGTTTCATCTTAATATCCTTCTAGGTTGACCATTCACTGGTTATGCTTTCTTCCCTCAGGTCCCAAGACAATCACATATGTCTGAGTTTCAGGCACACTTAAGAATGCCAAAATTACAAGAGAAATTCAAAACTCGTTCTGTGTGTTGATAGGTGAAGTCTGATAAACCAAGTGTTTCGACTTCTATACCAAGTTATTTTGGTGATCTAAGTTTATCACTTGTAAAGCTGTTTTAGTTCACTGATAAACATATATTAATTGTCAATGGAAGATATTTAGATACAGTCAGTTTTCCAAGAAATAAACTGGCTTTATCAGGTGATAATCCATTTTATTCTATGTTTGTCAGTGATAAACAGGGTTTAGAGTGATATTTCAAGGATTCTCAGTGATAATTCAATTGTTAATATGGGTATATCAGTCAAAATCAATGTTTACCAAACATTATTGCTTGATACATATTTATTTCACATAGTTTACTTATTTGGCAATTGTGACATAATAGGTTTTGTCATGGACATTTCCTGCACAGCTTGGCCAAACTAATTCCTGGGTTTTTTGTGTTATAATATGATAACATTATGAAGAGCAGAAGTAGCATATAATAATGTCATCGTTATATGCGGTTAACTTTACTTATGAAGATCACTTGTCTCATCTACCTCAGAGCTGCTTTGCATGATCTCAGTGTCTTGAGCATTACATAACCTGCGAGTATCAGGTTTACCATAGTTTGTTTGATAAACCAGATTTATTGACTGTTAACATACAGTTTAATTATTTAGCATTTGGCTTGCCATATGTGTGATATAGTTGTTATTGTGGACATTTCCTGCACATGCAGGTAGGCCACCTCACCTGGTTATTTTTGTGTTATAAATACAATAGCATCATGCATGGCTGACGTAGCGTATAATATTTCTCTATATATAGGCCTCTGCGGTTATTTCTTTTTTATATCAATTGTTAAAGACATCTCATCTACCTTGAATCTGCTTGATCTCAGTGTCTTGAGCATTATGTATAAAAATCTTCCAGTTTTCCAATCTAGTCCATAATATGTTCAAGTGTCACTGTTGACCTCATAAAATTATTCTACATGGGTATAGTTCTGAATGATTGCTGTGCAACAGGCATTGCTAGTTTCCAAATGTCTTCCCAAGCAACTGACCCAGATTCTGATGCTACTAATTCCAGCTGATGAGTTCAATTATTGGCATTCCGTAAAGGTGAGAGCAATGTTCAAACAAAGACAAACAGACTACCAACGTGCAAGAACAACTGCCAGTTACAATGAATATCATCTATGGGTTGAAATTGCTGCCATTGTTTCAATTTTAATTTGTCTATTACATGCAAATCTCCTCCTGGATTAGGCCTTGACACATTAAAGCAGTTGATTAATAAAAGAAAGACAATTCACATATGAAACAGTAAATGTTGATGTTTGAGTTCCTGTTGTAACATTATTTTTACATTACCTACAGAAGCCTGCTGATTGGATTATTTTGAATGTAGTTGAATGTAGTTGACATTATTGTGATGATTGGCCCAAGTGAAAGGCTCAATCTCCACACAGGTGTGAAATGGTTCGTTAACTTGACTGACTACCAGGAATAGTTTTTTTGTTGACAAGTATAGTTCATCGTACAAGCATGATAAATGATGTTATCTTTTACTTCTCATGTTAGGAATTGAAACATAGTTTTGTATTTTGTAATGCAGATATTTCAATACAAATTTCAGTGTGTCAAGGTATCAATTTATGGGTGGCATGTCATTGCAGTGTGGTGGCTGGTGTTTAATAGTCTGTTGTTTTCACTGTCTTTCAGCTATCTTTGCATATCTGAATCCTTTAGCAGTAACAGTTAGTGAAGGAAACAATGACCATGATGTGACGGTACAAGTCTGTCGACAACCAACCAACTCAGCCACAACATTGCAAGGTTTGTATGAATTACTTTATAGAGTATGACTTTATAATGTAACCTATACTTTGTGATCTAAATAGGTATTTCATGATCACTATTTGTGAAATGAAACAAAGAATTCAAATACTTTTTTTTTCTAAAACCAACAATAATTTAAAACAACGACCAGTAAACAATATATTACATATTTTTTAAGTGAAGTTTTTTTCCTCAATAGATAGTATCTCTGTTCTGTGTTATGATATTTCCCTCAAGTAATAATTAAGTACTAAACTACCATAAAACTTACCCCACAACATTCTACAGTATATGTATGAGCCAATGGCAACTATAAGTGGTTCCATAAAGTGTATTTTATTAGATTTCCCTGGGAGCATCGCCATTAAGCTGTTATAGAAACTAACACCACGATTTCCTAATCTTAACATCCTGTTACATCCTTTGATTGATGTCATATTCCTTTAGAATGTAACTGTGATATTTTTATGAAGAGAGTTTTGTGTATCCCGATGCAAGCCTTGCTACACAAATATACACATAACCATATCTACTTGCTCACAGGTGGATGATCAAAGTGCAAAAGTTTTAACTTTTTGTTTCCTTCTTCATAATGTGGTAAATGTTCTCCATTTTGTGCACCAAAAATTCCTTGAGTATATTTGTGTAACCATCTCTTATTTGCAGTGTATACATCACCAGGATCTGCTTCTAGTGGCAGTGACTTTCAGGAAATTCCCTTCTCCCAAAATGTCAACATTCCTGTGGGAGAGGTCTGTACACATGTGACTGTCACCATCAACACTGATCAGATGTTTGAGCTGACTGAGGAATTCACCCTCTTCTTAGTCACATCAGATCCATTGATACCAGAATTATATACCTTGACAAATAATGTAAGAACCACCATTACGATAACCAATGATGATCCTGGTAAGTTAATAATTTAATGAAATTAATAACATATCATTAAAATGTATTGTAAGTCTATTCTTATAACCAGCATGTCTATAATCATCAGATTGAATATTCCAAATAGTAACATTTTGCTGTGGTGAATTCTGAAAGTAAAGGGTTAGTTGATTTAAAATGAACAAATCAACAGTCAGTATTCAGTGGCTACTAAGTTATATATAATGTTAGCCTACTTATCTGTAATACAACATAAATATGTTCCATTAACACCTAAGTACTAAATAACTTATTCAGGTGTCGGTAAAAATGAAGTGTTAGGTGCATGTAATTAGTCTAGTTCCACTTCTATGTTTACAGTCATTGTAACCCTCTGTTACAGGCATAATATATTTAATTGTTTGTAAACATCTTCCAGATTGATATCAATTTTGTAAAGACATCAATCTATATTGTATAGAAATTGAATTAATTTTACAATATCCAAAGGCTTAAATCTTAGACTATAATCTGACAGTTGATAAGTGAACACTTTTTTCAGTGGTGGATGCCAATGTACCACAACTAATGCATACAGTCCTAACAAGTCCTACATGGTACTCTATATTTCCACTTAAAGGGTGTGAAGACTCGCGCAAAAAGAAACGTCTAATGCCGGTAATTTGACCTAGTTTCGAATGAGGTGTAACAGAAGTGTTAAACACCACCATCGATCCCCAAAAAATACACACACAGCTTGCTATACCGTCGGTAATTAGACACTAGTGCAGTCAGTACATACAGCTGCGGTCAATACCCACAGCACAGTATACAAACGATACAGCGATGGACATCTCAGGTCTAGCTAAAGATAACAATTAAGGTATCACGTTTCATTACTGTCTGCATTTTGTAGCGACACGAACAAAACGTCACTTGCAAGCAACAGAAAGTTAACTTTTTCAGATGGCCGCACGCGGTTTGAGGGGAGTCTTCAATGCCTTTAATCTCTGAACCAAGGTTAGAAGAAAGAACTGCTTATAGCAGATATGATGTGATCACCCAAGTAGTCAACACTATATATTGTGATAACAATGCAAATGTGCAAGATGGCAAGTGATGTGTTTATACTGTATAGTAATCCTTACTCTGTCAGTCCATGGAATTATTGGTCACTATACATGTACATGATCACAGACCTACTGTCCTCTTTCATTATGGAAAGTTTATCTTTAGGATATCGCTGACAGAATTAAAAACTGCAAAATTACAGCAAAACTAAATAGAAGTATAACTGCATGTAAATAGTAAATTAGACTTTATAACTATGCTTATTACTAAATAAACATACTTTACTATAGGTGCTGCAAAACTTCTTTGTAAGCACTTTTGAATAGATTTTTTCTTACTTCACAGAAAGATTGATATCATTGGCTATGGAGATCCTTGTTGTGATCTTACAAATGCAATAGATGTTCAAGCAATTTGGACCACACACTACAAGCTGTTAATTTAACAAATAAGCATTACTGTATACCACATAATAATAACTGAGTGTGCAAATGGTAGACTAGTCATGCATTATCATACTATACACCTGTTTAACGCATGGTCTGTTTATTAGAAAATATACTGAAGGCACTTTAATTGATTAACCTCAGCTGATTAATCGGTCACTTCTCAAGAATTAAAATGTTGTATATAGCATACAATCTACACAGTGTCAGATAGCTGTGCTTTCTTCTAATGGTCTATATTAAATTTGACTTTGTTCTTCCAGTTATCCTTTACATGTCATGTCACAGAATAAGAAAGAGGTGTATAAATTAATAACCAATAATCACAAAATAAAGGAAAAAGTAGCTATTAAAATGATGGTAAAATTTGGTAAAAGTAATAATATTTTGACAGAATTACTCCTCCTTCCCTACTATGCAAACACCATTATCCTGATATCATTAGATCAAGAGAGAGTGCCTTTACTCAATCTACTGTGATGTTTTATCTTGTCAACATATAAATGTAAGTGAATGCTATTGCTTCTCTTCTTACAGTTAATTGTGATGTTGATCGTCCATGCTTAAATGGGGGAACTTGTCGTCCATCTGCATTACAGAACCCATGCACTTGTCCAGCTGAATTTGTTGAACCAGTTTGTGAAAGTATGACATCATCTTATTGTTTCTTCAAATACATCTTTGCATTTGTCTACGGATGAATGTTAAAACAGTTTTTATAATAGTTTCATCATATAAATTGCAAGAATGTGTTACTCAGTATGCAGATTAACATGAATTTTCATTGACTTTTCATTGACTTTACGTAAACTTCCAGTTGATTCCATACCTTAACTACTTACATTGTTGTAGTTTGTTTTCAATAAATGCTGCATAGGCTTACAAATTGCCAAGTTTTGTATCAGCTTGGGCATTATCATTTAAATTAGCTAGTGCTCAATGAAGATGTAATGGGCTTTACAATGTCTGGAATTTAGTGAGATGCTAATATTGTCAGTATGGGACTCACTGAAGAAGTGTAATCCTTTATACAGGTTAACTCACTTGAATTGTTTCAGTATCACTTAAAGGATATTTCCAAGATTAGTTTCAATATTACTAGGAGATATTAAGATCAAAATTTTATTCCTATTGACAGAAATGCTACCTAAGAGGCAAACAGTAGAGAAAGTAATGACCATGTACAAATAGTTTCTGGCTGATCCACAAGTTTACAATTAATGATACATTGCATAAACATCTTTTATCCAAAATGATGAACTGGAGAAATGCTTCATGTATATTGCTCTTAAATTAAGTTGTACCATCCAAAATTAGGAAACAAGTTCCAACCAGCATTTTCTTCAATTGTTAAACTAGTTTAGTTTCAGTATAAATCATAACCATATTTGTGATTATATAGTGTTTGTGTCTATGTATGTGTGCATTCAATGGAATATCTACAATGCCTTGCTGTAGACGTGTTTTTCAATAAGAGAAACGTGGATGCATATCAGAAATTGTTTGTGAATGCCTCATGTTTAGGTCAAGCTCTAACTCATTTCAAAGAATTAATCAATTTGAGTCATTTTAACAAAATTTTAACCTATCAGTTTTCATGTTGATATTAAGTACTGCAAAGCAATGACTGAGATATCACAATGCAGGCAGAAGTATAAACCAATGGTAAGGAAACATTTTCTTATAGTAGATTTAAATATTTTATTCAACTATAGGAGAATATGTGCTATCAAAGCTCACAACAATTTCAATGATACATCTGCTATAGTTTCTGGTTCCAATATCACAATTTCAAGAACCATGTTATCTGTAGAACACCAAATTTCTGCTTAACATTCCAAGCCTTTTGATAATTACTTACAAAAGTCATATTTCATGATTGCCATATTGTTTGTTAACATTTTGTGTTGAGTGCAGATTTGTATCTCCTGGTAGTGAGCAGACCTCAGTAAACTTTATAGTAAAGTTGTAGTTAAATTTGTGTATTATCATTGGTGCTATCGGCAATATAGTATTTGACAAAGGTGTATTGATATGAATACCCCCCCTACCACCACCCAAAGTAAAGGTTCCCTAATTCAAACTTGTGCTCACTGTTCAGCCGCCTGCAAATATCACTTGCTCCTGTATGTGTGTACAGGTTAGGTGTGATGAATTTTAGTTGCATTAAGATGTATATTCTTATTTTTTGGTGGCGTTATTGCAGTGTCAGAATATGTTCCATTTATGATGTTATGTAAAGAGACATGTTGTTTATGCTCTCATCTTGCAGGAACTGCAGTTTATCTTGATTCATTAGAAGTGTCAGTTACAGAGGGCAATGTTGGTGATGATACAAGTGTCCAGATACATGTTTGCAGACAACCATCCACCGTGACAACGACTGTTTCAGGTTAGATTTGAATCTTAACATTGTAATTGCATGAACTTCAAAAGTAAATTATTGATGAACTCATATTTGATATGTGGATCCACCTTAGTGGGTATCAGAACAATTTTGTTTTCCATAAAGTCAATGGTCATTTGATATCATTAGAGGCCAAAGTCTGACAAACTTGTGAACACTATAACTTAAAAAGTACATCGCGGTTCAACTTCATAGTTACTTGTTAACTTTGTATAAGAATCACATTATTCTGTTGAGGACAACGGTTTTGAGATCAAACTCAATCAGTTGAAAGGCAAATCATATTATGAATCCAACTTAGTGAATATATGAGCCTATTGATTTCTACATAGGTCAACAGAGGTCACAAGAGGCCAAAGTCTGAACACCTGGTAAACACTATAACCAAAACGTGTTTGGTGGTTACTTGTTACTGAGATCAATAGTTAATTTGCACAAGAAACAATGTTTTCTATGGAGGTTTAATGGTAACCGAGGTCAAAATCTGAAAACCCTTGTAGAATCAATAACTTCAAAAACAAACCTTGGATTAAATTCAGAGAGCACAAGAATGCTGACTTTTTTTGTAGAGGTCAAAGTTTAACAGAGGTTAACAAGTTTTATAAGCTACTGAACACAATGCCCCCAAAAGCAAAGCTTGGATGAACTTCATGTAATACTTAGTAAATCACCCTTCATAAGTTCACATATTTTATGGAGATGGAAGGTTACCTTTAGGTCCCCACAGATCAAAACTCTGATAGTAAATGGTATAATGTAGAAATAAAGCTTGGATAAAATTCATACATTGTGTGTAAATTCACTTCTAGTGAGTAACAGACACTATTATGTTATCTGTGGAAGTCAATGTTTATTTTAGGTCAATACTGAACGTGTACAGTATTACAATGAAGTGTTTACATAAAAGTTGGCAAAGAGTCCCTAAGCCTGTTGGTCTTCTGTTTTTATTCGTTGTCGAGGCAGAATGATTTGCTGATTTGATGATTTGCTAACTAAATATGTGGATGAACCTTACTGTGTTCCAAAGTGTGAAATTAAAGCTTATAAACGGGGTTACTCCAAACTTAAAGTACATGGATACACCATTAATGCATACAACATCCCTTTTAATTTTTTGGTGGAGGTCAAAGTTCGTTTGACGTCAACAGAGGTCAAAGTCTTTTAACCTTGATAACTCAAAGATTGAAGCTGAGATATCTTTATACTTGATATTTAGGTCCACCTGAGTGCAAGTATCCTACTGGTAACATTATTTTTTATTATTATTAATATGTTTTGATATAAAGTGTAGCAAGGAATCACTACCCCTTTCGGCTTTCCCCAAGAGGAAAACTTGAATTGGCTTGTGACTGTGACATGCTTTTTCACCATAGATTTTCAATGCATAAAGGATCACGTTTATGTAAGATTGGATGTTGGTGGTCATAGTGGATTT
>JAIPMN010009494.1:12004-28629 GCA_020650975.1 Apostichopus californicus | reverse complement strand
TTAGGCTGCCACATCCTATGTTACTAGGTTGTAATAGACTTGGCCTTAAAAAAGTTAGAGGCTAGCTAGCCTACGTTACTTACTACCAGTATTTAGGTTTCCAATATGGTAAAAAAATCACAACAAATCGGGAAACATTACACATACTTAGCCTACCGGAACATTATCTATGATCTAAGTCGAGTTCAGGCTGTGGAAATAAAATATGGAAAAGATACTGTAGGCTTAGCTTGATCAAATTTGAAGAGCCTTGGATTTGGAAAAGTTGACAGGCTATGCTTAAGACCTACATAACATTTAGAGGATACAGACCATATATTGTAAAATTATGTCAAAACATATGTCATGTTTAACAGTGAATGATAAATCTCCCATAGCAATAAATTCTAAGGAAGTAAAATAATTTTAAAGTAAGATAAAGAATCAAGTCATCTTTCAGGAAATCCCTCAGGCCTAGGCCTAAGTGTTTTTTACTGTTAGTGTTAAGCCTAGGCCTACCACCCCAGTACCACAGTTAAAAATACATGATGTATAGCATGGAGTCATGGACACTTCGAATTTCGGACACCTAAGCCTTAAAACACCCCAAAACTATATCTACTGGTATAAATCACCTGAAAATATACTTGATATGGTGGGAGAAGTGTGTTATATAACGATACACGGCCAAACTTTCTTTCCTGCAAACTGTTTTCACGTTGTATTCCAAAAAGATTCTTCGTGATTGTGGAACTGGTATTTCTTTGCTAGAGTATTGCGAATTTCGGACACACAGTCCCACAGTGTGGCGCTGGTGATAAAATTGGTGGCGCAGTTGCTCTTTCAGTAATTATAACAGACTTCATAGATCTCCGTCATTTTATTGACAAATATGTAAGTATTTACTTGCACACGGGTCATTTTGGAGAGAAAATAACTGTAGCTTCATACTTTTTGGTGAAATTTGGCTCTTCCTGTAGGTTGTCATGGTGAAATCGTGCATTTCTTAGGGGTGTCCGAAATTCGCAGTGTTCCGAAATTCGCAATACTGACTATACTAGGCTAGAAATAAAACCAGAGATACCAAATTTACAAAAGAATTAACAACACTGTAAAGCAGCAATTTTAAATCTAGGCCAAGAGAATCTGGTTCCTGGTTAGCTTTGGAACTGGGCACCTAATGGATCAATGTAGAAAGTTATTAGTGAATTTTGTTTAGTTTCTAAACTAAAGGAAGGACAGGTTGCAAATACCTAAAAATTCTAGTTTAAACATTTTAAGAGTCTACATTTCAAATGATAGAATCAACATTTCAGATAATAGAATCTATAATTTATTTGTTACTAAGTATAGGTTTACAGCTCTGGAATATTTAGACAGGTTACTCTCTCAATCTTATCCTCTTCCTGCATTTTTCAGCTATGAAGGAGAAATGGTCAGAGGCTTGTATGAAGGTGAAGGAGTTGCATATTTCTGTGGTGGACATTTCTACAAGGTACAGTAACTATCAGTATATATATGCTTTACCATCAAAGAGAGAAACCAAACAAAGCGTTGTCACTGAAAAAGAAAAGGATTATCACTAGCCGTATAAGTGCATGTTCATAGAAACAAAGGGTATATTTCCAATTAATTATGGTTAATAAATAAAAGTGAACAAAAGAGAAATAGACATATATTCAGCTAGGTTGTCCAGTTGCCTTCTTTAATGGGTCTCAATATTTAAAGCCATTTGTCCCAAACAATGGATTATGACCACAAAAAAATGTGTCGCCGAGTTCTTGTTATGGATCTTGAGTCTGGTAGCGGAAAGCCACAAAAGTTTACAACTTTGATCAGTAAATAATGTTCTTTTCAGAATGTGACTGTAAAGTTGTGATTCGTGTTCAAAGTTTTAATAAATGTGTGTATGTGCTGTTTTAATAGTATACTAACTTTCAGTCCATGTACAAGTTTCAACCAATTGCAATCAAATCAGTCAAATGTGCTGTTTAATCACCGATCGTGTTAGGAGTATACAGTACATTGGGCCATTTTAGGGATTAATGGGTCGCAGCTAGGTTATTGGCTAGCTTCAGGGATATCGCAACATGAAATAACAAATTGGTACCAGCGATTATCCCCAGAGTATTTGGCTGCAGTTTGGTCTCCTGCTGGCACTTAACCTATAAATTTACCAGTCTTAAAACCTTTCATTTTACAGGGACAGTTCTACAAGGGTATGATGCATGGTCGAGGGACGTACACATGGAGCGACGGAGTAGTATATGAGGTAAGAGATTCCATTCACAGCTGGTCTTTATATTACTAAACCTTTAGCAATTAAAGCTTCGTACAATCATCCAATTGTCTTTACATACCTAGCTGATTGCAGCTCTGCTCTGTTAGGAATTCTATGAGGCTCTACTTGTCCGAAATATGCAAAATTTCACTGACGGTAGCAACATTCATTGTGAATGATTTTGTATGTATCAGACTGGATCAAGAATAAACATTAAAACTACCTAGAGTTTACCGCAACAAATAAAATATGGATTTATAAATTTAATAACTGTAAATTACAACAACAAATTTAGTATAGTCTCTCATATTTTTATGACTGATATTTATAAAATGGAATTATGTTGATTATGATACTATGATAGTTACATAGTAACATAATACATCAGGAATAGGCATATGGCATCGATCATTCAAGTGGACATAGTTTAAGCTAAGAAGTAACATTGTCTGTCTTACCCGAGAACATGTTCCAAACATAGATTTGTTTGCCATGACCTTTCGAACTGTTTGAATGTAATATTGAGGATTTATAAGGCACAGATATATCCACCAATATCGGTGCTCAAGGCGCATCACATGATTACCCTGGTCAATGATAAACCTGTCAAACAGAGAGACAATCCCTCCACATGGCAGCAGCTAAACAGCGCCCAGCTGACATTTATCTCACAGGTCCCCATTTATACACCTGTGTGAAGAGAGGCAATGAGATAAAGTGCCTTGCCCATGGGCACTACGTGATGATCTGGCCAAGACTCGAACCTGCAAAACCTTAGATCAAAAGTCCACTACCTTGACCACTGGACCATAATGTTCTCATAGGGGAGGGTGGGGGGGGGGAGAGGTGTGAAACAGTTTGCCCAGATTTTTTAACTTTCTCTCCAATTGTATCGATAAACACTTTGAAATATACTTAATTTGCCTTCTTGCTTTTATATTTAAAGGGAGATTTTACAAACAATGAAATAACAGGAAAGGGTCTCTACCATTGGCCAGACAGCAGTACCTATGAAGGGGAAGTCCTGAATGGAAAGCGGCATGGACATGGCACTTTTAGATGTATGGCGTCACCAGCATCATACACTGGACAATGGAAAATGGGACAGAGGCACGGAACAGTAAGTTTGACATAATTTGTGTCCCGAACTAGGAATTGATCTGCAGTTTCAACCACTTTGCACATAAATTTTATGAATTTTGTTATCATCAGTATTGCCCTGAAATCTACTAGACATTGAAATAAACAGTGTACTCAAGCTTTACATCACAGAGATATTGAAAGGGATTTTCTGGTGATGGATAATGTTTACATTTATAGCTGAGCAAAAAATATTTCACTAGTTAATAAGCCCATCTCAATAGTTTGTTCCTAACTTTGAGGTAAAGTTGGTTGAACTTAATGTAACCTATTATGACTAGCTAACCTTCAACTACTCCAGGATGTTGGGTCACAGTAGGGAGTCTGTGATGTCATCTGGGCAGATGCTCTACAAAAGTTTTACTTAGGTTATTATATTCTTCTTGTTGATTTATACTTGAATCCTGATTGATTTGGAATGTTTGCTTAGCTGTCAAATATTCTCTGTAATTAAGAATTTCATCAAATTGTATCTTTTATGGAAGAAATATTTTCTCCCCTGTGGATAAATGATTGATATATTCCGAAGTAAAATGGAGACTTTTTCAGTTGAATTGTCCTGATGACATCATTCGTTTCTGCTGTTGCCAGATGGACTTTTACAAAATATCACAAAATTTGGAAAAAAATCATTTATCATTCGCGATACGAAATGCTACTGTATGAGTATGTGGTGTTTTGCCCAAGGATACAGAAAACGTTTCAGCAATTCTGCTAAGGATCTCAACTTTAGCCAGCAGAAAATCCTGTTAATTATGCAATTAAACGATCTCTTTTATCTGCAAATATGTGGTAATGGAATGGATTTCTTTTCCATTGTTTCAAAAATGCATCTCTCTGAAAAGTTTTTGTTTACACTTGTTTATCTTCAGCAATGTTTAACAAATAATTTTTACAAATAGTTTTACAAATAGATTTAAAGTTCATTTTCTATTTCGTGATAATAAATTTTCCATGTTTTCATCCAACCCTGAAGGGAATTATCCGATATGACACGGACGGCCTGTCGTTCTACGAGGGTGACTGGATGAGTAACAAACGTCACGGATACGGAGTGAGGCGCTACAGATCAGGTAACGTCTACGAGGGGGAATGGGCCAATAATAACAGGCACGGTCAGGGGATCATGAGGTGGGTGGACCTCAACCAGACCTACAACGGCCAATGGGAGAAGGGAGTCCAGGTGAGCAAAACAAAAATCTTCACGGATTATCGTGTGTGTTAGATTATGCATAGGAGATGGTTCAAACAGTTCAGTGCACTTTAGGACAGTTTAGTACAGCACATCACGTACAGATAGTAAAGTATACTCCTTCTTATGTTGACTTCTTAATAATAATAATTATAATTATAGATATTCCATAGGCCAAACTAGAATTTCCTTTTAGGTTGTAAATTCTCTGTGCCATAAGAAAGACTCATGTTGAAGATATATGTGGTCTTCTCTCTAGAATGGGCACGGAGATCACACCTGGTACATTCGACGTCTGCCGGGATCTCAGTACCCGATGCGTAACCAGTACATCGGTGACTTCCTGTATGGCAGACGTCATGGTTACGGCGTCATCCTCTACGCGAATGGTTCCAAGTACGAAGGGGATTGGCTAGACGACAAGAAGAGTGGCAGGGTGAGTACGGGCTGAATAGAAGCAGTTTTAGGAGGAAGCTCATAACTGGGAATGAATATAGAAGCTTATCGTTTGAGATGTTGCCGTTGTTGAGATGTTGGCGTTGTTGAGATGTTGCAGTTGTTTAGATGTTGTGGTTGTTGAGATGTTGCCGTTTTGTGATTTTGCCATTGTTGAGATGTTGCGGTTGTTGAGATGTTGCCGTTGTTGAGAGGTTGCCGTTGTTGAGAGGTTGCCATTGAAATGTACTGCTCGGGCAGTTATCCAGAGAGGCATCTTACGAAGAGATGAGCTTCTTGCCATAAAATACCAGAACTGCTTTTTGCGACTTTCACGTCCTGAATTAAGATGTCACATGCATGAAATTTCAAGGAGAAATTCAGAAATAAGAAATAAAAAACGGGGGTTTTTAATGGGAAGATGCTTACCTTCAAAGTAAAACAGACTAGTCACACTAAGTTTTTATATTTTTTTTATTCCAGTGTATCCTCTTCAATTGTCCCAAAAACTTGGTTAGCTTTCAAATGAGCATATTTAAAGTGGTGAGCCCAATATTGCAACAATTCTTGCTCTCGAAACAATATACAGCACTTCCTAAAACAAATTGACAGAAACCTATTAAATTTTGTCAAGTTTATCCCCTTCATTTCATCTTTTAACCTCTTCTGAACCCATCTCTGTCTTACTCAGGGAATCTTCACCTTCAAAAACGGTCGCATTTTCGAAGGCATCTTCGTAGAGGATAGGATGGCGGATTATCCGGAGTTTGTGATGGATGGCACGGTTACCCCGGATATAAGTGAGATAAGAACCAGGACACCGGATCCAGCTGGACCCAGTAAGATTACTATTTGAGCAAATGTTAAAAAATTTAAATCTTTTCTTTTTAAAAATTTTTCTTTTCTTATTAAAAAAAAAAGACGATTTTAATTTTAAATTTTTTTTAATACAAAAATAAAAACCTAAGTTTTGGCATATCCCATTCGCCATTACTTTCCCAAAGATGCTAGTCAGAATTCATGGCACCTTACAGTAAAAAGTATCATCTTTCTTTGTGTGTCGCATCTGAGGAACTGACCTTCAATGATATGTGTATTAGACTCGTAAGTCCAGCCGCTTTGATGAACTTCAGATGTTTAAAGAGCCATTTTTCTCAAAAAAATTCAAAGTGATACAGAAGTACAACCGGTACTGACAGCAGTGTGTGTTCTCTTGATAGTCTCCAACATATCAAAAGATTTTGATTCTTTGCCGACCATAAAAGCATCCTGACATGTTTTTTTGCACAGATGCTGGAAATCTGACCTCTAGAAGTGACGATAGCCACAACACCCTCGGTCCTAGTCTGACGTTGGACATTGACCATCTGTTAAATCGATGCACAGACTCTGAGAAAGAAGACGAACTCCAACAGGTTAGTGACCATTTCTGAATAGAAACCACTGGCTATTTTACAACCCTAATGTAATATCTTATACGGCCTAGAAATACTACATTTAAAAGTAAATGGGATGCTAGCTGCAGTTTTAGTTTTTTGGTGATTTTAATTAAAATTAAACTATTACCAATTTTTTAGCAGATTAAATGTCCTTCTCTGCTTTGATCTTCAAACTCTTTTTAAACAAGTATAACAGCAGTGACCAGACATCCACAAGTTTTGTGGACAGTCCCCAGATTCTATGTACCATCACTGGGTTAAAGCTGTCCCAGGAATCTTCCCCAGACATTTTATGAAGTGTCCCTAGATTGTTAAAAAAGTCTTCCTGGAACTATCTCCAAAGTTGTAAACTGGCCCATGAAAGATACAAACTTTACTGAAGTGATGTAGAAACAGGTTGAACATAGGCCAGGCCGATAAGATTGTTAACTAAGGACAATTCATTGACACTAGCGGGTAACAGAAGCATAGATAATTGAATGAATGGCCAGCCGTTGATTCACATATTCATCCTCCTCTTTGTATAAACTTTTGCATTCATCTTTAAGTTTTTTAGCACCGACTCTTTCATTTTTGGACAAAGCAATTCTTTCTTGAAAATTAAAAAAAGATATATAATAATTATATAATTCTGCTATTTTGTGTTGCTACTATTGTCACTGACACTCAGTACGTATCCAGACATTTCAACGTATACTTAATTTATCGTTAAATTTGCAGTTTTCACTTCATATTATCGGAGGTTATTTTCTTGTTCTTTTACATATCTAGGTAATGTTTGTGGTACTTCGTCACGTCACTGTGCTCAAGAAGACCTACAACTTCTACAGCAGTCTCGGCCACGACGCCTCGCCCGACAACACCTTCATCATGACCAAACTACAATTCTGGAGAATGCTAAAGGACTGCAGATTCCATTTTCTCGATACCACCCTCGCAGAGATCGATAGGATCCTCGGTAAGGATTGTTCTCATTATTTTGATGCTGGGCTTGCAAAACCTTAGTTTCCTGAAAGTTTGTCAAGTTTTTCCAAATTTTGGGGCATTTTGTTCTTTTTGCATGATTTTGGGTAGTTCTAACAATTTCTAACAAGTGTGTCTTGTAACACCTTTGGCGTTGCTCTTGTCACAGAAGGTGCTTCTAAACATTGGTGACATTCTTGGTGTCTCCTATTACAGGCAACACCTAGCCCTAGCTTTGACTGTTAATATATCTGAAATATTTATCAATGTTATGACGGTTAGCTTCTCTCTGATGAATGGTAAAGTATCATTCTTGAAGGCACAGTTACTGTAGGCATTTAAATTTATGCTGAAAGATATCTTCACAGATTCAGAGTTTAACTGGGACAGAAATACTGTATAGTGTGTATACGTGGAATGTACCCCCCCCCCCCCCTTCATGGCACACACAGAACTTCTACAAGATTATCAATAATCTTGATTTTGAGTGTCCTTCTCATTTTGGAATAATTAAGTATGAAATGATTGAATATTCATACATTTAAATATTTTCATTGGTAAATATTCGTGCGAGTTGCATAACGTCATGGAAAAGTAAATAATTCACACTTAAATTTCCACACGAAATAGATTTACTGAATTTTGTACATGTATGAAAATTATTTCGTGACAATTAATAAACTCATGAATGTTTAGATCAGTGTTTCCGCTAAGCCGCTATGACGCGATTTTGACGCAATGGCTTGCCGATTTGACGCAATGGCGTTCAGAGAGAGAGAAAAAAAAAGAGGGTTTCATTTTCTCCTGAATTTTATCCAGTGTGAATAGAAAAAAAAAACGTTTCAAAAGGCATGGTGTTCAGAACTTCAACTTGAAGTGAAGAAATTATTACTGTAAATTGTTTCCAATTTATCGTCAGAAATGTTAAATTAGCGATCGTTAACTTTACCGTCGCTATGTTTTTCTATACAGTCACGCAGATTTAGCTCGATGGTTGTAAAGCTAAATCATAAAACGTATGGTGCACGTGCACTGATGCATTGTCTACACTACGATGGTTCGCACTACCAGTGTACTCAATATAATATCTGTATAGCCTACCTTACATTACATTGCAACAGGGTCAGAAATAAGCGGGACGACGGGCGATTCGCCCTAGCAAGTGCTAAAAAAGCCCACCGAAAGCACAATTGCGAGGGTGAAAAAGAAAAGAGAAATATAAAAAAATCGCCGTCGTAATATCAGGTGTCTGCTTAAATTTAATTGTGACATGCTTTTGCTTTAACTAGGGTTTGCAGTAGCAGCGCGAATTGCACAAACAGTTCTCACAATCCCGCATCAAATTTGAAGCAGTGCGGGAGGGTCGCGCACAATCACCAGGAACTTCCGCACGGTCACTGGCTAATTACGGCTTCCACTTAGCAATTTTCAGTACCAGCGACAATAACCTAAAATCCCCACAAATCTCCGACCACATGGTAGCTTAACTTAATTCACACTAAGTCAACATGGAACTTTAACCTAGCCATCTGTTTATTCGCTCAAGTTGTGTCGCAAATAAAAAATAAAAATATCCAAGAAAAACTGCAATCTTCGACAACATGTTAGCCTAACAACCACACTAAGTCAATGGGAAATGTAGCCTAACCATCGGTTTGCAAAAAAAATTAATAATAACAATACTTTGCATAGCTTTGTTTACATACTTTCCTTGCTGCTATTGTCGCGCGCATGGTAGCCGAACACCACACGTAGTCAACGGGAAAATAGCGCCTAAGCATCTCTTTATTCGCTGAAGTTGTGACGCAGTTAGCTAGAACTAAAATATCCATGAAATTCTGCAACCTTCGACCACATGTTAGCCTAACAACCACACTAAAGTCAATGGGAAATATAGCCTAACCATCGCTTTGCAAAAAAAAAAAAAAAAAAATCGTAGCTTTGTTTACAACTTTCGATTTGCTGGAAATCGGCAGTTGTTTGGAAGGTATGTGTTATGTCTTAAAGAGGGAATGTTGTATTTTACGTACACCGTTGCTGTGGTGATGGATTGAAGGTTTTAACTTCGATTACTTTTCAGCGGTATAATGGTTTCGTATTTGGTGGTGAGTGATTTTATCCACACACGAAAAAATACATGATTAAAGGAAAGGCACCTAGGTGCCCTTTACTTTAATCATGTATTTTTTCGTGTGTGGATAAAATACTGAAGCTTCAGTAGAAGTAAACCTGTGTTTTCTATTTCAGTTGATGGGTTATTGGTTTTTTCGTCATATATTCGGTGGATTGACGTTATTTGCTAAACGATTGCAAATTTTGGCAATTAAACTTTCAATGAATTTGCTATACGGTCGCAGCTAACTAGGAAGAGGGTAATTGTGCTTGATCCTGATGAATGCTTACAACCTTTTCCGTAAACAGTCCTCGTAAAAGCCCTCGTAAATACATTAAGAGGGGCGTTTTTAACTTTTCATTTTCCAAAATAACCCCCCAAAGCCAAATCTTAATTCCTACCCTGCATTGCAAAGTGGTGCACTATTTGAGTCAAATTTAGCTTGTAAAAATAAAGTGTAATATGCAACGAACTAATTTATTATTATTTAGCAATCATCGTTTAAATAAAGCTCATGGTTCCATGCCTCAATTTAAAATCAGACATTGGACTGGCCGATGTTTAGTACACAGGGCCGTAGCCAGTATGTAGCACTGTAGGCCCGGGCCTACACTTTTTTTGGCCAAGTTATCTTTTTTTCTTAAACACCCATAATTCAAATCCATAAGCTTGCTGGACGAGTTTTATATTCTAGACAAGAATATGGCTAAATTAGGTGACCTATTCTTCTGTCATCTATGGCTGTCATTTTTATCGCGTGTCGTTTCAATCAACACTCTACCCGCCGAAAAAGACTAGAATCCGATCTTGTCAGTTTTTTAACATCTAGTTAAGAACCCGTTTACGCAGATAATATTTCAGTTGAGAAACATTCCACAGTTGTTACTGGCTTACTCTGTACATGTACCTTGCTAATTTTAAATACATTATGTAGTATTGAATTACGTACTATTTTAACTTGTTTGTTTGTTGGGTTTAAAAGTGATATTGAATGAGGTGTCTCAAGAGGCCAGGGAACCAGAATGAACACTTGGGAAGGGCCGTTTCCGGCCATCTGGGGGGGTTTGTAAAACCAAAATTTTCTTGTACGCTCCGCGCCAACCGATGGTGGCGCTCCGCTCAGATAGTCGTGCCAACAACTTTGAAAATCCTGACTACGCCCCTGGTACTAATACTGTTGACAAAATGTAACATCGTGAAGAGTCACGAAAACAATGACGGATTGTTTTTTTGGTTCAATAAAATAATTTGCCCGGAATTTTACCCCTCCACTTGGACGCTCCCCCAGGACGGTGGTGAGTCAAATATTCAGATATTAGCCATTTTGACTCAATAGGAAAATTCTTAGAGGAAACACTGGTTTAGATTCAGCATCTATTTCATTGAATAATTTCACCGGACGGTCTCTTAGTATCTAACTGGTCGACTATTCTGGAACATCGTTTTGCTAATTTGTGTTTAATTCCATTTGATTTCTTCAGCTGTCGATAAGGGAGCCACAGAGATCCATTCACCGCTGGACAAGCTTCTCATGAGGGAGTACTTGAACCATCTGATTACCTTATCCTATCATCTTTATCTAGAAGATTGTCAGTGAGTTACATAAATATGGCATTTCTAACTCTGTATATCAAAAATTCTGGATGTGAAGAATTTTGCAATGCTTGTTTATAAACCCAATATATATGCAACAGATTGTTTTTTTTTAATTGTATTTCTATTGTATTTGTGAGAAAAAGAAAGGGCAAAATCATTTTCTTGCACTATTCATTGAGGACAGTGCTTCTGTTTGCCTTTCATTTTCTGAAGCTTGTCTGCTAATAGGTATTAAAACCCTCCACAAAATCAGTGTCATAAAGTGAAAAACTTAGATGCGTGCAATTTTCCTTTCTAAACTTTGCTTCCATTAAATGTAATATATTGCAAAGTGTTGTCAAAAATTTCTAAATTTCAAATCAGTTCTTTTGGAGTTGGAGAATTCTAGGACGTTGTTTTCTTCAAATTTTTGTAACCTGTTGTTATTCGTATTTACATGCTTGTGAAGTGAAAGTGCCAAAAACACCCGGAATTATTGGTTGATTAAATTGCCTCTCGTCTGTATTGAATTACCGACTTAATGTTTACCATCTGGAACCTGTGATATGTATGCTGTGATATTGTAGCATGCTCAGTTGGTTTTCATTCCAAATCTTACTTTTCAACGATTTTTAAATACTGAAAATGTATCAATATTGAACATTTACACATAAACGCTGGAGGACAGTAAGTATATTCAATAATATCTCTGCATGTTTATATTTATTGATCAATTCTAGAAAACTCTTCGTTTGAATATCAGAGAACGTAGTTGCCCAAAAAATAGATGAACTTATTTGAACTGTTTGAACAAGTTAACATATAGAAAAGAGATATTTCTGAACCTGAATATTCTTAATTTATCACAACCATATTACTCTTATAGCCAACATTACTCCTAAACCAGTGATTTTATTCTAGGCACTGACAATGCTGTCGATTATAGATTTATTATATTTTAACAAATTCCTCCTTCTCAGGGAAAGTGAACAATCCACAATTGCTTGGTGCTTTGACCACGCAATCAGAGAGAATATCATCCCGTACGGTTGCGATGTCCAGGGCAACTTTCTCTACGAGCCCACTAGAGCCATCAATGCCTTAGGTTACATGGATAAGTGTTGGCAGGTCTACAAATCCATATGCACGCCGTCAAAGGTATGTATATATGACAAAAATTTAAATCTCAAATATCTTTACATTTTATTCATGGAATTTATTCATGGGTATTCATCAAGAATGGCCTTAATGTAATTCCAATAAATACAGTCGGTAAAGACATGAAGTTATCCTTTTGAAAATGAGTTGGTATTAGTAGATGCTATTTTTAATACTTTCATTTTTTTCTTCTAATGTGTATTCAAACACTGAAGAAAAAACGGGAGAGTTTATTGGGTGCTATGCCGTTATCCTTTAACAATTGGTGATTGGATTTTCTCATTTGATCAGACTTTTTACCTAATTTGTAATTGTGTTTCTGAAATGTAAAGTACAGTTTGATTGTTACTCTTGTGTAATATTAATTTTTAATTAGAAGGCGTGCTAGTTCTTCATCAAAATGCCAGTTATACTCTCAAACTGAATGCTGCTAATGTATATTTTCTGGATCCTTCACAGGCAGCTGTATTCCTCCACCCTGAATTTGACATTCAAATATGTCTTCCCGTTTTTTAGGCTGTCTGTTGTGTACTCCATGATGTCATGAGCCATACATCCGTCCATCTGTCTGTCCGTCCGTAACTTGTGTCGGTTTGTTGATCACAGAGTTCCTGCTACGATCAAATTGCATCCCCAACCTAGGACAATTTTGTACTTTGAATTATGTGAGGTTATTCAGTATAAAGGCAATCTCTCGTAACATTGTTCTATTTTTCATATTTCTTTTATTTTCTTTTAGTTTCCTCCTCACGACCACACCCTGAAGATGCGAGATTTCCTCTTCATGCTCAAGGACTACCGTCTGATCAACGAGAGATTGACCTCCAGACGCATCCTGGAGGTCCTGTCTGCGGACGACCCCGCGGCCTACGATTCGGAAACGTGTAACTTAGAACTGGAGGTCAGTTTTGATTTGTTAGTGTCTCTCCTAATTTATGTCAAACCCAACCATGGACAGAAAACTCTCTGACTGTCTGTAGAAAAACCCAAAATGTTGTTGAAAATCCTGCCCTTTCCTATTCTGGGTAGTATTTTGATGTAGATGGGTACATGTATAATCTCTGGTCACATATGGTTACATGGTATACTATGGCTTCTAAGTAGCAACAACCGAGCCTAGCCCCCCCACCCCAACCCCCTGAAAATAAAGATAACGTTAAAAAAATAAACGTTAACGTTTATTTAACCTTAACGTTTATTATTTATTTATCAAATAAACGTTAATAAAGATAACGTTAAAAATATAAACAGTAATTAATGGCTAGATAACCAGTAGACTTGAAGCAGGTCTGAAGAGAAAAACAGCAATACGACAAACTTTCAGGGAACGACATCAAAACTTATACTACCAGTTCATTGTTTCAATCCAAGTAAATGATTTTTATAATGAAATTGTTAAATTTTTTGGTGCTTTTCTTCCTTTCATGTGACCTTTTAAGAGTGTTTAAGTGGGTTTTAGTCGGTGGTGGGGGTGGGGGGAGGTGTTGAGAGAGACAAGTTAGGTGTTACATCAATTTGCTATCCATACTGCCAGTTGTTTCAGTCCTTGTAAAGTATTTTGTTGATTAAATCTAACATTGTTTTTTTTCTGTCCTTTACAGATGACCTTCCTAGACTTCTTTGAGTCTTTGATTGGATGTGCTATGATCTTTGTGACCGAGGAGGTAGTCAAGGACCCCAACACACCTCGACCAAGCACGGTGGCCTCCCACACTCAGACCACTTTCTCCACGACATCGAGGGCCACAACGTCCAGGGGGAGCCAGGTAGGGTCAAATGTCACCAAGTTATGAATATTTATGACTTTAATGTAGCTGGGGCTGTTTGCAAAGTAGCATCCCATATTTTATATGAGAAAGCTGTCCGATATAGCCAAATTAATCGTTAAACGAGGAACGCATAACGGAGAGCATGTAACTATATCGAGTAAAAGAGAAATAGGGTTGTCCTTCGAAAAACAGAAAAAGTTTTGATGGATCTTCCAAAAGAACTCACCAAAGAATGTAGCCATTTGGCCAAACAACTTGATCCTGTCATAAAATATTTTATACTTTAGTAAATGCCAAAAATGTCTAGTTTTCTGGAAAATTTAAACTTTACAGGTTTAAGCATTTCCCTGATTTTGAGCAAGTAATTTTGTATACAGAGATGCCATCTCACTTTGAACTGTTTTACAACATAACTGGGTCAGACTCTGTAGCCCCGGAATGTCAAAACAGTCTTAAACTGTTATCGGATACAATAAGCAGTAGCGCCTGTGGGTGCAATCCTCGTCAGGTACCTACAGAGCCGTGTGTGTCTCTAATCGTTATTTCGACCCAGATACACTCAGAGGGCGGAACTGAATAATCGGGCGAACGGAGTTAAACTGTTCGTCGATCGATCAGATTATGAGGTAGTTTGAAACATTAATCAACCGGTCTTAAGAAAATGTGCTTCCGATTCCAGTGAAAACAAGAACATGATCTTTCTGTAAGAAACGACCCAGAAAATACTGGTCGTTATCCATGTGCAAGTTTGGCTTCGTTTACGGGCTTCTGAACCTCTATTCCGGATTATTCCAGCGTTTTGGCTCGTTTTGTTAAAGAGAAGAATCCGTGATTGCAACACACATAACAGTTTCTCTCCTTGTCATGACGGCATTAGCTATCTTATGCTGAAAATATTTCCTGTTAGATTTACCAGTAATGCCATCTTGTCAATATCCTCACTAAAGTAGGATATTTTCCTTCTCCTTCAAATCCAAGTAACTACAGACTGAGTAGTCTACTTCCAGTCTTGGGAAAGATCTTAAAAAACAAGAAAGATCGTATTAGACTTTTTCTCGGAAATACAAATAAATTTGCTCCTTATCAGGCTGGTTCCAGGTCCCAAAAAGTACTACTTTAAATCCCATCTTTAGAATTACGTTAAGTATCAAAATCGGCTTCCAAAATAAACACCACTCGGTCGCTCTTTTTTTTTCATTCTGAAAAGGCTTTCGACAAAACTTGGCATAATGGTCTCCGGTAAAAACTTCTTAATTATAATCTTCCTAATCAGACTATTAGACTTCTTTCCTCCCATCTCCATGGCCATTTACTTCAATGGTCTAAGCTCCAATTCCTTCGAGCTCAAAGCCGGTACTGCTCGGGGCTCTGTTCTAATTCCCTGTTTATACAGTATTTATATGTAAATGACATCCCTTACAACAAGGGGATTGGCCTTGCACTTAAAACCCCTACCAATATTGCTACTTCCCACGTTCTCCGTGCAGGAAACACAAAATCTATTTTACTTGAAGAATTCAACACCAAATTATACAAAAGCTACCTCGAGAACGACCCATTGATTGAAGATCTCCTCCTGAAATAGAAAGTCGCAACAACTCACTTCCCAAAAAACCAAAACCTTTCTGTATTCACAATTGTTACTACTTAAAGTCTCATTCCAGTAAGAAATCCTTTCCTAAATGGGTCTAGGCCCCGACTCAAAGTATACTTATATATAAAGAACAAAACAAACAATTCCGACAATGAATGACCTATTGATTAAAAAAAAAAAGTAGCAACCCCTCCCTTCCCAAACAATAGAAACCGCTCCGTCTCCACAATCCTCAGTATTTAGAAATTCCTCTCCTTTAGAAATCCCTCCCTAATTGGCTCTTCGACTTAGATCTCGGGTATGTTTATGGCTATCTGTACAATGTAATTATATAAGACTTCATGTAGCAGCAATTCCCTGACTGAACATAGACAACTTTTCCAAGAAAAAAAAAGGGAAAAAAAAGTGTCTATCCTATAAAAACAAACTTATTATCCCCCGTAGGACCTCTCGCTAGGTCGACCAGGGCTTAAACTCCTTTTGATTTACAACAAGTTCAATTCTACACATTGGAGTCCATTCCCCGACGATCTCGTTATGTGGCACAGTATTAAAAGAATTTCTTAATGCGTTTAGTTCGTTTAAAAAAAAGTTTCCTAAATACCCTCAAAGTCAAAGTAATCTTAATTGTCTCCCTCTGTACATCCCGTTACAAATTTCTAACACTAAAAATCAAACCTAATATTACGTACGGCAGTATCTACCTCATAAGTTGTTATAAGTTTCAAATTTCCAAATTAATCATTAATTGTTAAGCCCTTAGAATTTGCCTAAACATCCCTAGTTATATTGCTACCAAAAAAGCTGCTTGATGCAGCAAACACTTATTGTTTCAAACCAAAAATATTTATAAAACACCCTTCTCCTCGACCCCCTTCATTCAATTAAAAAAGTACATAACTTAAAATCCTCTCTAGATAAGATAGATTTTTTAAACTGGGAGGAGGCTTCAGTTCTGGCAGATGCATTGGGGGGGGGGGGGGGGGG
>JAIPMN010009494.1:0-11989 GCA_020650975.1 Apostichopus californicus | reverse complement strand
CCCGGTGGCTAGAGGGCTTGTGAGTCAAACCCCGGAAGAATAGTTTTCTACCGGGGAACAGCCCAGCCACAGGGAAGGGATTTTTCTTAGAGCCCTTAGTTCTCCTCCCGGGGGGGGGGGGTTGCCAGGTCTGGAGCAGCCTCCCAGTATTAAACTTCCCCTTGTAGTCGTTCTTAAAGCTTCCATTCTGTCAATATTGCTTGCCTCCTTTACCCATGTTTGTTTGATTTGATTTAGCTTTTTTTCTGAGTTATTTCTCTGATATTTTGATAAGCAGAACCCTGAGAGTGAAGATCCTGGCAGTCAAGGCCCTAATTCCTCTCACCACGGTAGCATCGCTGAGGGAGGGTCACCCAGGGGTAACGATGGATCCGTGTCAGCAGTCACAAGAAAAGAATCGCTCGGCGATGCACCTGCAGTATCCAAACAAGAGGTTAGAGTAATAAATACAACCAATAGTAAATCCATTTTGAAAAATCTCACAATTTCTTTGGTGTTTTCGTAAAAGTTTACGTCAAGCGTTCTTATCAATTTTCATGATGTAAAGACCATAAATTTCGAAGGATCAAAATTTTGTAAAATGAATATAAGAAGCAAAATTATGTTGATCTTCCTATAAAAACTAAGCTCCCCCCCCAAAAAAATCTGTATTGTCAAGCATTTATTAATTACCACAGGCCCTCCTGCAACTGTGTTCACCACAGGGAGGGGTGGGGGGGGTAGTAGCCAAGCTTCCTCATGTGTGCCCTTATATAAATGACTCGCATAGAATTGAGCATAGTCGTTGCCTCTCTCATAACTAGCTGGACATTGTCAGTTTGTTCATGATGGTATATAACCTCAACATCATATTACAGAAACCTACAATAAGAACATTTGCTCCAGGGTTCATTTTAGACCGTTGAAAGTTCTTCTTACTTAACGTTGAAATTTTTCAGATGTTATGTACCCTACCTAGGTTGTTACGCAGTCGCTGTACGGGGTTTTGTAACAGAAAATGGAACTGGTTGTTCTTTTCCTGAGCAAAGAGCAGAGCAAATCTGATGTTTCTTCTTGATACAATTTTGCAGGGAACGGAGTCAGGGGTGCACGAGTCATTGCAGGGAGACGATAACCAGATCGTGGATGGCAAGAACGAAAAATCAGGTAAAACCTCGCAAGTCTCTTTGAAATCTTTATTCATGGTCAAAAATTGTGAGGCGATATGAATGCTTTATGTATTAAGGCAGCAATTAGGAGTTCTAGGTTGGCTTTGTGAACTACTTGTTAAAAGTTATCCAAGTGTTGCCTTCAACTCTGTTCCAAAAGGGCGGAAAATTCCAAGTTTGGAGGGACGGTAACGGAGGGTCATGGCCAGATCCCCTCCCCCTCCCCATCCACACCCAACAGTAAACACAACTATCAAAGATCATACAAACTTCACAGTTCCAAATTTGATTTGTTAAAATATGCAGCACAATACATCATTCAAACCACACATTTTTTTCATTTTTTTTCCATTTCCTGAAAAGCTTTTCATATTTTGATCTGTTTTGATGGTTTCAGAGAATTCCTTTTTTCCTAAATGCTTATCTGGCAATGTCATTCATCATAGCCAGGTGTATCGAAAATGTTAGAACTCAAGATGTCAATATTTACCCCATAAATGATAAAAATTACTCCTCGTCTTAATGTTATTCTTTGTATCGATATTGTTTTTCAATTTTTCTGTTATTTTTTATAGTGGGGGGGGGGGTTAACTTGGTATTTGAGAACCGTGGAGAGAAACGTGCTAATTTTCGACAACAACGATTACAAAAAGTAACGTCAAGATAAGAACAGGATCGACAGGTGTTTCAATCTCCAGAAATTCATAGTACGGCGTCGCGAAAGTGGGGTTGTAAAAATAAGAGAGAACTTAGAACCGTATATTTGTTTTCTACCTTGACCCTAAACTGCGTGATATATACAAGGGGGGTCAAAGTTAAATGTAGATAACTTTTACTAATGGGTCTGATAGCGGCGCACTTTTGTCGAAGGAAGTTTAACAAGATCGGCGAGAATTAGCCGTATACATTTCAATCGGACGCCATGGAATGTGACCATGTAAGACATATTAAAATACCATCTCTAGACATCTGCAGTCGCCATGAGAATTCCAAGTAAACTAATGTTCCGTTTACGTCATATTATAATTTCTCTTGTCGGGGTTACCACGTCAACAGTAGACAAGGATCTGGGTTTTTGGAAAATAAAAGAACTGAAAGTTGTTAGAAAAGCAGAGAGTTCAAGCTCTGGTCGAAATGTGAAAATATTTCCGTCTATCTGTCTGTGAGCCAATTTTAAAGGGACAACAAACTTTTAGAACTTTGCTTTTCATGAGGCACAACATTGCCAACTTGAATTGCATACCGTTTATGCATCTCAATAGGTGAACATTCTAAAGATAAGTGGCGAGTAAATTGTTTTTCGGTGTTCTTTCGTGAACAAATTTTCATTTTTAAGTACTGAACTTACTGAAATAGGCAAATTAATTTCATTGCTGAAATAATCAAATTTATCATTTTGTTTTGGAAAATTGATTTATTGTTTATATATTTGGTAAATCTTGTAAATTTTGTTTAAAAAAGTGATAAATTGATTGGAACCAAAAGTAAACAGTTTGCTGAGAATTTATTTAATTGCTAACTATTTTAAGTGAATACCTCATCAAATTGCAACAAAACGTTTGAACAGTTTGTAAATTTATTCTTCCTATATAGTTCATCAATTTCTATCAATTATTATAGACATACTAATTAATGAATCATTTCCTTGGGAACCTTGTCAATGCATCATCATGATGGGCTGTAGCATCTTTCCACATAGAAACCGGTTTAACACAAGGCCTTTAAAATATGGATAGGTTGTAACCTATAGTGTATTTGGTTGCACCAGTAGAGATTAGTTTGCACTTTCTCTGACCTTCTGCGAGATAACAGGGTAGTATATTTCCATCATTTTCCTATAATTTTCCTCCAACACTTCAAAACAATGAAACGTTTATCATATATTTCAGTGGTATGAGCAAATCGTGTCTCGATGATGAACAGGTATTCCGTTCCCATCTCCACTGTTATTTATATATTTTTTATTGCGATTTCTTTCAGAAATTGCGTTGTTTGTGTCACATTTTCTTAGGCGTTGATAATAGAGTTTTAGACAAGTATAGACACCTTATCTACTCCGTGAGTATTCAACTTCCATGTATCAATTACATCCCCAATTATAAAGTTCTACTTTTTTCTATCTCTCTGCCTGATTTCTTTTTCTTCTTTGAAGTCATGTTCCTGCTGTTAATAGTTTTTGTCTTTGTGAGCAACCCACAGTCCTCCAGTTTCAATACCTTTGAACATTTTAAAAGCTTATTTTAAAATTTATTTTAATAGAAACAGACACAGAAGCCAAAGCTGCATCCATCCACAGTGGGAGTGGCAGTAACCAGGGGGGTGTCGATGGGGGTCAACAACCACTGACCCAAGAGCCTCATCTTTTACAGTCCATGCTCTCCATGGGTGGAGAAGAAGCCCCCATAGCAGAAGGTATTTATTTGTAGGGACTATATACCGCTAAGAAGTATCGCTTCGATGATGGTACCAAGATTAATTCAGTGACCACTGTCTTGCTATGTGTATGTCACATTGAAAATTTAGCAAGATTATAATCATAATAAACCACACAAAAAAAAACCCAAAAAAAACCCATCTATTACTGTATAAAAGAAATAACTTTATAAAAAGCTGTTTGTTTATTGTGGATACTTTGTGACCTTTTCAGCATATCTAGCAATTTTTGTACTAATATTACATCATATGAAAATGTGACAGCTTATGATGTTGTCATGACATTTGAAAAGCATTTCTTTACCCTTGTAATAATGTTGCGACTTTGTCCTTGAAATATGATTCATTGGAAATGTTTTCCTTGAAGGTGACACAATGATTTCTAAACTGAAAACTTGATTGAAATGAAAAGTATTAGCTTCCTCCATTGTATAAATTAATTAATTTTAATTAATAAAATTTAATTAATAAAATTTAATTAATTAATTTAAAGTCAGAAAGAAACCAACAAATCATTTGCCACTCCACTGCCATGATGGTGTCATTTAATTGACTGTTACACAATACGTTTTCGATATTTAAGTCAAAACTCTAGTCCATCTTGGATTTTTTTATATCAGTGGATCCGTGCCTAAACTCGCTGGTCTAAGTATCATACATCAGTATCATACATCAAAGTATCATAGAGTATCAAAGTATCAAGTATCATACATGAAATCTGTTTCCATTTCAGTTTCAGGAGAGGAAGAGATGGACGAGGCTACTAGGGATTTCAACTTCTGGACTCACCAGATAAATATCTTTTTCATTAAGAAGTTGTTCCCAGCGTATGAACACATGCAAGATGTTCTTGCTCTGGGTGAAAAAATCCAACTGGAAAAGCAGGTAAGTTTATCCTTTATTTACAGAATGGTTTTGTATACCTGTGTTGTAATCTGCAAATGGACTGTGTGGTAAAGGTAAGACGGACAGATATTTTCAATGCAAACTTGAGCCTTGGGAAGGTCCTAGATAGCTTGGAGCTGGCCTAATTTCAGAAAAGGAAGTTAAAGAAGCATATAAGTCTGCTTCAATGTTTGTCCTTTGCCAAAATCCAACAAAGGTAAATTTTTGAAACCATGCTCAGTATATGAGAGTGAATATTTGTGAATACAGGTAAGTTCATCTCTGGTTGGTAATAAAATAAACCAATGCTCAGTATATGTTAGTGTAAGAGAAGTGAACACATAAGTAAGTTCATCTGTGGAAGTACTAAAGTAAACCAATGCTCAGTATATGTGTGTGTAATAGAGGTGAACACATAAGTAAGTTCATCTGTGGAAGTACTAAAGTAAACCAATGCTCAGTATATGTGTGTGTAATAGAGGTGAACACATAAGAAAGTTCATCTGTGGAAGTACTAAAGTAAACCAATGCTCAGTATATGTGAGTGTAATAGAGGTGAACACATAAGTAAGTTCATCTGTGGAAGTACTAAAGTAAACCAATGCTCAGTATATGTGAGTGTAATAGAGGTGAACACATAAGTAAGTTCATCTCTGGAAGTACTCAAGTAAACAGATGCTCAGTATATGTGAGTGTAATAGAGGTGAACACATAAGTTAGTTCATCTCTGGAAGTACTAAAGTTAACATGCTCAGTATATGTGTGTGTGTAATAGAGGTGAACACATAAGTTAGTTCATGTCTGGAAGTACTAAAGTAAACTGATGCTGAGTATATGTGAGTGTAATAGAGGTGAATATATAAGTATATATTAAAGTAAACCAATGCTCAGTATATGTGTGTGTAATAAAGGTGAATAGTTAAGTAAGTTCAACTCTTGTCAATATTAAAGTAAACCAATGCTCAGTATATGTGATGGTGTAATAAATATCAGATACGGGATACATGTCATCCATAGCCGAGGTAGTATTTGATTGACAACAAAGTTTGAGTTTTAAACTGGACTGAACAATGAAGCTAATAACTTGATTCCATTTCTTCATGAACAGTTGGCTGAAGCAGACAAAATGGAGAAGATGAAAATGAAATCGGGCTCGGCAGTATCGTCCGTAGTCAAGAAGATCGGGGAGACACATGATGGACCGATAGACCAAGAACGGAATACAGAAGGTTCTGCCGGGGTCAAAGTTGAAGATTCTAGGTCAGAGGTCTCTTTGACTAAAGGGAGATGATTTATGGGAGACCCCAAAAACACTTTAACTGATCCGTCCAAACAATAGTTGATATTTTTAAACCTGACATGATAACAACAAGAGTTTACCCATTTGCAAATTGAGATAACGGTTTATTATTCCTTTGTAGTTGTGATTACCTCTGATTTTACAAGACAAGCAAGATAATTGGGCACTATGGCTCCTTGCTTAGTGGAATATTAAAGAAGGCAAGAGTCCACTCCTTTTGATGAGGCTAATTGAACTCCATACTGACTTCACTAGCTTAACAGAAACAAATAGAAGAAGAATAAGGCGAAACAAGAAAACAGGGACAAGAAAATCATATTTTTTTTTCCATCTCTTTCTTTCAACTGAAAGAAGACAAGGTATCAATAAAAGATAAAACATTGGGAGCAGTGACTTTTAACTTTAAACATAATAATATATCTTGGATCCAAAGAAATACAACTCACTGATTTTAATCGTCATGTGACTGACGGAATCTTTATCAATTTTAAAAGGTCAGTTAATATTCATCCAAGATTGACAACCCCCCCCCCACCAAAAAAGTAAAAATAATAATAACAATACACAACACAACTGCAGGACCTAAAATACTGTGAAATGACAGCCGTGGAAAGTTTCAATTTATGTACTTGCAGTGTTGTACAACCCTGTGGAGACATTTTTTTTGTAAGTTCCGATCATACCTATAGTCACACCACGGCTATGACAAAATATGTTTGACGGTTTTTTTCAAAATAGACACAGATGTTGTTGTGTCAATTAGGATATCTTTGTAGTTTAGTTGTGGAGTATCCCAACATTTTGCCTATTTTGTCCATATGTGAGCAAATTTGGTGTTGTAATTAAAAGGCAAACTTTGGGAATCTTTCCAGCTTGCCCTGAGTCATTTTTAATTCAAAGCATCTAGGTGACAAAAATGTTGAGGATGTAATAATATTATTTCCTATATTATTCCCTTACTTATTTTGAAAAGTTTGTTCACCTATAATCATAATGTAATAACACAGAAAGGTTATCTGGTTGGCAAACCTCAAAATCCCAAATATCTGTTGCAAATCAAAATAGTAATTGACTATATCTATTGTTCATATCATCAAGAAATCTATTTATAAAACAACAAGGGTCATAACAACCCTCTCCTGACAAACATAATCATATCATCCATTAACAGCTGTTGATAACTCTGACAGTATTTTGAAAACTCCAAATTTAATAGAATATTGTAATCACAACCTACCGGGGGTATATTCTACACAGCAACAGAAAATTTCTCTTCCGTTCCAAAAATGAACGTCCGGGGGGTGGGGAGGGAAAGATTTGGAATAGTGAAATTAGTTCAACCCATCATTTTTGGAAACCCACTTTATTTATTTATTTGCTAACCATTCCGAGATACAAAGTGTTTCCAATCTTGTGAATGTTTAAAACGATGACCAAAAAAAATTCATATTATATTTTGAAAGAGAGCTGTACAAATATCACTTTCGTAATGTTTCATATTAGAATATACAGCTTGCATTACCTCCCCACCCCCACCTAATCAAACAGATTTAGCACAAGGGGGAGGGGGAGGGGGAGGAGGGATTATGCTTGATTTGATTGTATATTCATTGAAAAAATGACAAGTTGTACATAATAAACAGGAAAATACCTCGAGTACTCCATTAAGCCTATAGACTCTGAAATTCAAATTTGGAAAACGGTTTGGACTCGAACAAACGATTCAACAAAATTGTTGAACAAAATTCAGCTGCTAGTCAAACCTGTTGTCAAATGGAAGATCAGAACTGTAGGTAATCTAAATCGGTGTTGACCCTTGGACTACGTAATAATAAACATGGCCGTCATATATCTTAGTAGAGTACTGAGGGAATTAATTAGTATGAAAAAAAAGAAGGAAAAAAAACAAACTCTACCAGCAGTTTACTGACGGTAGAATGCTGTTATCATTGTGAGATAGAAATAATTTAATAGAATTGGCTTTAACATGATTTTTTTCCCCCTCTTATTTTTTTTTCTTTTTGCAGAGGGTGGGGGGTAAACAACAACTAACAACAAAAGACTTAAGAAAGATAAAGAACAATGTTGGCGACTCTGTTGATATAACTACCACTGAAGAAAAAAAATAATAATAATCACTAAAAACAGAAACTCCCAACGATAAATTCAGAAAAAAAAGGAACACATTCACACGACTTTTTAATTTACAGCGTACAAACCACAAAATATTTATACAGAATAGTCTTAGATTCAACTTAGCAATTAATATCCTTAGTATCTACATGAGAGACCAATAAAATAAAAAAAAATCCAGTTTCTTTTTTTTGATGTACAAGAGATCCCAAGAATAGTAGTTTTTATCTTTGGTTCTTCGTATCCCATTGCTGTCTTTTGAAGAGAACCCTATTTTCCTCTGTAAATTTTTTCCATCGCGCCCTCTTTGGTATTCTCGTAGCATAAAGTCGACGTTCTCGAGACCGTGAGTCCGCTGCAAAATACACTGCCAACATCTTTCTTTTTATAATGATATAAGCCCCATGTCTCTCTGATAAGAAATGTTGAGTTCTATTTAAACTTCACCAAAATTAAGAAATGTGTTCTTTGGCAGACGACTTTTTCCCCCATTTTTCTTCACTTCGTTTTGAAAGTTATTTCTTCATCCAGTTACGAAGAAGGGTCAGAGGTCAGAATGGAAGGAGTTCCTGCACACTCCCCCGTCTTCCGTGTCCGGCCTTCATTATCAAAATAAAAAAAAGGTCCTTTTCATTTGGCCTGTATCTTTTTCTTTGTACCCCTCTGTAGTTAAAACCTCTTTGTGGAAAGCCCCTAAAGGTAACCCAAGTCCAAGGCATGGTGCAGCGCAGCCAAGTCTGAGTGGCTCGTCACTCTCCAAAATGGAAAGTCCATCTGTGCCAATAAAAATGTTAAAAGAAATTGTAATGAAAGCAAAAGCACTGTATTGTCATGGAGTTTTATTATGTACCTAATACTACTACGGCTTAACATGCCAACATATATCCATCGTCTTATAATGATATTTCATTATTTAAAAAAGAAAGGGTTGTAAGCATTCTGGATGGAGCTTGTGTTGTTATTAGAAACCAATGTACCAATGAGGAAGACGTTAAAATATATATTTTACTCACACCAGGTCCATATTTTAATTAATTATTTAATTATTTAAAACTGCATTTCATAATGGTTTAATACCGAATAGGTATGTTACTCTATGCAAGGTGAGATACTTTCATATGCACCACACCTCGTCGTTTCGGTATCATTCCCGGGAATCCCGGACATAATAAAAAATATCTACGTGTTACTATTTGAAATAAAGAAAAGAAACACGTTTATTTCTGGTGTCTGTGTTCCTAGTTTGAAGAACATTCTGATCAATTTACGCACTGGCCTAGACCTATATTTTAACGAATCAACTTTTCACGTTTACTTGGGCTGAGCATGTTGCGGAACCTCAATGTTATTCTGAAATTTTCGTTGTTTATTCTTCCTTCAAACGATGATTGTAAAAGGTTCCCATGTATAAAATCTTACCACATATATTTCACCTCATTTTGATATAATAATTAAAACGATTTCATATATTTTGAGCCAGAACGGCAGTGAGTATATCCAGCTTAAATCCATATTTGCCGGGACTGTATATTATTATAGCCTAGGGTACGGTACTGGTACACACAGTGAAGTGTGGTACTTGAGATTTGATGCTGTAATGAAATGGATTCGTTTATTATTACGGATGGTTCCCCGATGCATTTATAGTTATCTTTGGCTACGTTTCTAATTTTTTAAGAACTTTTTGTACGAAAGATGGATATGGTACTTATTGAAAGTATATTTTCTGCAGAAAACAACAGCCGATTAATGTTATAAATAATTTTGTACTATTCTCATGTATGTAGTTTATTATCCCGTATTTACATTGCCCCTATGTTACATTCTTCTTGTCTGATGTTCCAAACACGTGGTGACTTAAAAACTTTTCATTGTGAACTTTTGAACTTGAAGGGTTGCCCTATTCCAATATCATGGAATAGTGGCAACCCCCAATTTCTGTTTGTGTGCGGATTACGGGTTTTATCCACATGTTAATCTAATCTCGTACGTTGAGTATGAATGAAGGATGGTGTGTGGTGCTTTTTTCCAAGGTTTGTGCTTTCTTTTTGAAAGTGTATGTTAAAAACAATGGCCCTAATATAGCGTGTTATTTTGGATGGTTTTTTTTATATTATAATTGTACGTGTAAGACTATGTACATGACCTAGGCTATGCCATTGAATGTATGAAATTGACAGTCTTGTAACAAGTGCTTTGAACCGTAGATGAAATGTTGAGGAAAATCCTGGTAGTAGTTACGATACCGGGATTCATGTTGCAACACTACAGGTTATAGGAAATTTGAACTACCGCACAACGCTACACCTCACCACACCTGGGGATACTAAACCTATACACCTCAACTCACCTAGGGATACTAATCCTATGCACCTCACCTCATCTGGGGATACTAATCCTATGCACCTCACCTGGGGATACTAAACCTAAACACCTCACCTCACCTCACCTTGGTATACTTAACCTAAACACCTCACCTCACCTGGGAATACTAAACCTATACACCTCACCTCACCTGGGGATACTAATCCTATGCACCTCACCTGGGGATACTAAACCTAAACACCTCACCTCACCTTGGGATACTTAACCTAAACACCTCACCTCACCTGGGGATACTAAGCCTATACACCTCACCTCACCTGGGGATACTAAACCTATGCACCTCACCTCACCTGGGGATACTAAACCTATACACCTCACCTCACCTGGGGATACTAATCCTATGCACCTCACCTGGGGATACTAAACTTAAACACCTCACCTCACCTTGGGATACTTAACCGAAACACCTCACCTCACCTGGGGATACTAAACCTATGCACCTCACCTCACCTGGGGATACTAATCCTATGCACCTCACCTCACCTGGGGATACTAAACCTAAACACCTCACCTGGGGATACTAAACCTAAACACCTCACCTGGGGATACTAAACCTATGCACCTCACCTCACCTTGGGATACTAAACCTATACACCTCACCTGGGGATACTTAACCTAAACACCTCACCTGGGGATACTTAACCTAAACACCTCACCTCACCTGGGGATACTTAACCTATACACCTCACCTCACCTGGGAATACTAATCCTAATCCTATGCACCTCACCTCACCAGTTAAATCACGTACCTGTTTGGCCGCTTGTTCCTCGTCGTTCGCATCTCCGATTGCCACATAGGTCACCTTTCTCCCAAACCTTGCCACTATTCTCTCAAAGCAGCTCTCTTTTCCTACTCTTGTTGCACTGTAGACATTTTCAATGTCAAAGACACCACCAAGGCCGTAGAGGAGAACTTTGGCTACCGCTGGCACCAACTGTGTGGTCGTTACTAACACATTGACGCAGTTGGATCTGTTGAAACAGTGGAAGAAGTGGTAATTCAAAATAATACATTATATTCAATATAAAACATACATAGGCGAGATAGATAAATAAGATCTAGATAGGCGTAGATAGGTTGATAGGCGTACATAGATCTAGCCACCACCCTCCTCATTTTACATCTAAATATATACATAGGTCACAGATTCCCCCTCCCCACCTCCCACCTCGACAGATTTAGACAGGATTTAGATAGATTTTAGAGGTAGACTTTAGAGGTAGACTTTTGAGAGATAGACTTTAGAGAGATAGACTTTGTATGAAGAGGTAGATTTTGGAGGTAGATTTTGGAGATAGACTTTTTAGCGAGATAGACTTTTTAGCGAGATAGACTTTTTAGCGAGATAGACTTTTTAGCGAGATAGACTTTTTAGCGAGATAGACTTTTTAGCGAGATAGACTTTTTAGAGAGATATACTTTTTAGAGAGATAGACTTTCTATAGATTCTATAAATAGATTTTAGATCTATAAATAGATTTTAGATCTATAAATAGATTTTAGATCTATAAATAGATTTTAGATCTATAAATAGACTTTAGATCTATAAATAGACTTTAGATCTATAAATAGACTTTAGATCTATAAATAGATTTTAGATCTATAAATAGATTTTAGATCTATAAATAGATTTTAGATCTATAAATAGATTTTAGATCTATAAATAGATTTTAGATCTAAGATCTATTTATAGAATCTATTTAT
>JAIPMN010009492.1:0-17808 GCA_020650975.1 Apostichopus californicus | reverse complement strand
ATATGCAGTTTAGAGGCTTCTTCGTGCTTATGTTTATATTATTTGCTTCTGTATAGGTTATTTCTACAAGAATGGCTAACGTATACGAATGTTTAGAATGAGCAAGTGGAATTACAATAATAGGTTCGTTACCAGCCGTCTATCGGGTAGTACATAGTTTCAATCACTAAATTGAAATGTTTAGCAATTTAAGGCCGTGAAAGCTGCTATAGAAAGTAAGATAATGGCCACCCATGCTGCAGTTTACCACTGAAAATTTACAACAAATTTGGAAACAGTCAAACCTAAACTTGAAACTCGCTGATTTTGATGCGTTCCCCAAGTTCAAACATCACCGTATATAGCCGTTGAATGTTCATTACGTGCATGGTATAGCTGTCAATAGTAGCTGTAGCGCAAATTAATGTTTAGACTAGAGTCAAGGGACATCCGGTACTAAGTCTGTGTCATGTAACCAACACCGGACTGACACATTTACATAAAGTGCACATTATACGACATTTTTGTGTACATTTCCTGTACAGAATAATTCAAAATGAGGCAGTGATATGCTGCCAAACACCTTTTCACAGAGGTGTGCATAGGGTTAGATATATTGGCCAGTAAATGGAAGTCAGTATATATGACATCAACTTGTCTGCTCGCTCGAGAATGAAGAGTATCTCACAGAGCACTATAGTGTCTATCTGTAAAATCTATGGTTGAAGATAGTTTCAGAACTATTTCGCCCAAAATGATGTTAGTTTGACAGTAATGTTAGTACTTTTCGAAGTTTGGAAAGTACAAACTTGATTATCGGTCACCAACCACTATTATTTCTCTTTATCTATACAACTGTTTATGAAGGTTTGTTATTTATTCAGAACAGTTGTAATTTGAAATTCTACAAGAAACTGTTTCGAAGCAGGGACTGTGGTAACGTTATTACCGTTACCTTCAAAATGTAAATCCCTTTTGACGTCGTACATGCGAACCTTTTGAAATACGTGATTGTCTATATGTTTGGTCAGCTGTTGCGTACAGTCAAAGGACTTTGGTCAACATGCTAGCTGATTGAGAGTGTACATGGGACACACCCTCTTGTTGTGAAATTGTCAAGAGTTTATACTAACATGAATACAACCAAGACTTGATTACTAACGAGACAAAATGTCCCGTTCACGTGTATGGAGAAATGGAGGTGACTAAAGGTGTATCTGCATGTAAACTCAATAAAGGCAAACTAGTTATTTCGCATTCTAACCAACTTTGCACATACCATTTTGTAGACAGCTTCACGTGAAAGTATAAACAGTCTGCAGAAGTTTGGCTGACGTGTTTTAGTTGACGTGTATTTCTTGCTGGTAAAGATTTATATCGTCTATATTACGCAGTGTATAATATGGTATTAGAATTGTATACATTTCGCGAGTATGTGGCTTTTGTGTACCAGCAAATATGTAAGATGTGATCACGTGATATTCAATTAGACTGTAAAGATATATACCAAATACTACAGTTTTTGACAAACTGCTAACACTGCAGTTATGCCTATTTCTCCACTAGCATACGGTTTAGTATGACTATAAGGTGATTATGTGTGTGATATATATTTATATCTACCAGATATTGTATATATGGATGTGCGTGTGTGTGTGTGTGTGATGCCTCGCTTGTAAACACGATATCTCCAGAAGGGAAGCTTGGACCAATCTAATATTTGGTGTATCTGAGTACCACATTGAGTAGAAAAACCGTATTGTTTTGTGGGTATTTTAAAGGTAATTTGGAGTCACCAGGAGCCAAATAGTGTAAACCTTGTAAACACACAATATCTCAAGGAGGTAAGCTTGGACCAATCTCATATTTCGTGAGTAGGAGGACCACATTCAGGAGAAAAAGCCTGTATTTTTTGGTGGAGGTCAAAGGTCATTTGGGGTCACCAGGGGTTAGATTGTGTATACCTTGTAAACACACTATCTCAAGAAGGAAAGCTTGGATCAATCTCTTATTTTGTGTGAAGGAAAGGAGTACCACATTAAGTTCAATATCCCTATTGTTTTTGGTGGAGGTCCAAGTCCATTTGGGGTCACTAGAGGTGAAATTGTGAAAACCTTATAAACACGATCACTCAAGAAGGGAAGGTTTGACGACTCTCATATTTAGTATGCAGTTGGTATACGTTCAGTACAATATTTTATTGAGGTCAAAGGTCAGTTGGAGTCACCAGACTCCAAATTGTGGGAACCTTGTTTTATAAGCTACCGTACCTCCCACAGACCAGCCTATCAAATAACATGTGCGTTATGCATCATACGTATAGACATAAGTCAAAGTGCAAACCTCGTAAACACCGTAACTACAAAGCTACGTCATTGTTGAATACTCATACTTGGCATGTGGATTCAACGTGGTGAGTACAAGAACCTTATCGAAATTGGTGGAGGTCAAAAGCCATTTGAGGTCAACATAAATCAAAGTCTGAAAACATTCGTAAATGCGATAACGCAAAAGGTCATCTTTGTTGAACTTCATACGTGGTTAGTAGATCCAGCGTGTGGAGTACAAGAACCCTAGTGATTGTTTGAAGGCAACTTTTCACTAAACTAAACTAAACTTTAGTGAGAGAACCAAAGTCGTACATATATAGGGACCTTGATGATTTTCTAAGATATCATGTTTTGTTATGAAAAACAATAGGGTTGCAGATATGAACAGCTCGTGACTATAGACAAACAAACCGTCGATCGTACAAACATGATTGTATTCGTTACAGTGTAAACTAACCAATCGTCACATTTCTTCTTGATTCCCGAACACTCCCCCACGGGGACCCGGTCCAATGCAAAAAGTTGCATAGACAAGCCAATTTCTCTCAGTGTCCATAAGGTCGCGTGGGACTACATACCTGTATGCGGGCAGTCAACGCATGCATGGCATTGCATGCGTTCGCGATACGTGCCTTTACTTGTAAAAACATTCTTCATACACGTGTATATTACATACAGTATGAAGTGGTAATAACATTGACCCCTGCAATGTTATCATTTGGTTGTGTTTTTATGTTTATTTACATATTCTTTTTTTCTGGCGCAAATTCCCTGAATGACTTAAGGTTCTATATAGCAAGTTACAGTTAGACTAGTTTAATGTGATGATGCAAGTGCCATTCAAGGCAAGTATACATCGACGATGCGTGTACGTTTATATAGTCATTGTACACCTGGCCGTTTGACCGCATGCGTTGCGTGTATAGTTGTACACATTGCCCGCTAAGCTTGTATAAAATATTCAGGTAGCTACTCCTACTACACGACCAATGAGCTTCGCGGAGAGGCGTTGTATATAAATAAATGTACATGAGCGTGCGTATGGAAAGCCATTTTAACATTTAATCGGGAATTTTTAGATCGCTTTAATTGTTTCTTATGTTAGATATCTAAAATTCTATTTCAGATATCTAAAATTAAATTCGAGATATCTTAAATTTAATTCGAGATATCTGAAATTTAATTCGAGATATCTAAAATAGATTTCGAGATATCTGAAATTCTAATTCAGATATCTGAAATTTAATTCGAGATATCTGAAATTGAATTCGAGATATCTGAAATGCATATGCAGAAGTTCGTAGAAAGGCGCGAAAATTAAGCTACAGAAAAGTGACAGTACGAAAGGTACAGGGAGCTGCCATCGTCGCAACGACGTATGGGTGTGATTGAATCTAGCTTGCTTGCTGGCTAACATTAGGCCTAATATACATTATATGCATATAATTAACTAGTTGTGGAATGAATTCGAGATATCTGAAATTGAATTTCAGATATCTGAAATTGAATTCGAGATATCTGTAATTGAATTCGAGATATCTGAAATTCTATTTCAGATATCTAAAATTGAATTCGAGATATCTGCAATTGAATTCGAGATATCTGCAATTCTATCTCGAATTCAATTTCAGATATCTCGAATTCAATTTCAGATATCTGAAACTTCTCTGGTATTTCGAGATATTTTGAAATTGATTTTAAGATATCTGCAATTATTTGTAGATATCTTAAATACATTGGAGATATCAGTAATTTAATTTGAGATATCTGAAATTATTTCGAGATATCTGAAAAACGGCTTTCCATACGTGCGGGGTTATTGGACAGATTAGATCGTGATAGAGACAATTTCATTTCATTATATATCTGATCCAATAACATCAAATATACAACAACAACAACAACAACAACAACAAAAACAAGTACAAACAGAACGAGGAGGATCAGGACAAGCAAAAGGAAACTAAATACCTGTAACCCGAAGGTCTGCATTGCCCAATCAAATTGAAAATTTAAAGAGTAAGAATAGAATGAAAAAGTATAAAAATACCAAAAGATATAAAATACAAATGTCCTATATACAATAAACATGTAAAAAGGGTTATTGCTCAGTGATAGAGAGGTCAAGGTATAGTGCGTGCGGTTTTATTGCATGCAAGAATGATTGCAAAGAAGCACACAATAAAGAAGCACACGCAATGGGACTAGTATGACTCCCATTGAAACAATTGATATAGGCCATTGAAAGTTATATTATGTAGGTTTGTTGTTAGATACTTGTTTGTCTAAATATGTTTATATATGTGTAGTTTTTGTGTAGTACATATGTATATCTAACACTACGTGATTCAGTTTCAGTAGTTTTCCAGTGAATTTCCTTTACCATTCTGTATCTGTATACTTGATTCACAATTCCTTGTATCATTACTACGGTAGGTAGTCACGCAGTTATTTGTACTGTTGTATTTGTGACAAATGGTTGAAATTAATTTGATTTTATCCTGCTCTTCTGGTTCTTTAACTGTGCTACGAAAAAGGTTGGTGGCCATCTTGGGAATTCCGTCAAGCAGTTCCACGAAACCAATAGCGAAGTCAAACGAATACCCGCGTGTATTCGCGCAAATTTATGGAACGCCTAAACCAACAAATATGCACAAACAAATTATGTAAACCTAAGTCATTTGATGTGAATACAAAGTTATCGCCACATAATGACCAAGAACAATTTAAGTCCTTATGTGGCACTATTAGCACCTACACATAATGACCAAGAACAGTTTACATGTCATGCGATCCTAACACTGCCACATAATGACCGCCAATACCGACAATATTCACAAGTCCTTATGTTGGGACCTCGCATGTCGCCACATAAGGACTAAAGGCCCGGTCACACTACAGCGATATTTTATCGGAATACGGTCCGATTTTTCCGATTTTAGGCCGAAGAGTGAGGTTTGTGGTAGTGAATGTAATGAATGCAGTGAAATATTCGAATACCTACTCCAAATCTGAGGGGTTCTGGAACGGACTACATTCTGAAGTGACGTCACATCGAAAAGCGATAAAAATCGGAAGAGAAATCGGATAGCTATCCGATAAAAGGAAACGGAGTCAATATCAACAGTTAGGAGAGGGCTATTCCACATCGGAATGGCTCAACAGATAGCAAATCAGGTCCTTTATCACTGTGGCTAGAAGACCCGAACGAAAAACTGGCTGTTTCGATTCCTCCGGGAAAATCGGATAGTTTTCCGATAAAAAATCGGTATAGTGTGACCCGGCCTTAACGCAGATCGTTAGTCCTTATGTGACGATTCGAGTATCCACATAAGGACCAACGAACCGCGTTAGTCATTATGTGGCGATATGAGAGTATCCACATAATGACCAACGAACTGCGTTAGTCCTTATGTGGCGATATGAGAGTATCCACATAATGACAAACGCACTGCGTTAGTCCTTATGTGGCGATACCAGAGTATCCACATAAGGACCAACGAACTGCGTTGGTCCTTATGTGGCGATACGCGAGTATCCACACAAGGACTAACGAATATTGTAGGTTTTGGCGCGTAGAAATAAGTTAGTTGATCATTTCTCATGCGGTGGGGCTATTCAAGAAAACGTGTCGGTTAACGGGTTACTCCCGGATACTATTCAGAAATTGTTTTCATTATAACAATATATTTCATCCATACACTCGTTCTTATCATATGTTACAATCACCTATGCCCAGGACCTATATGTATATCATTCTCAGGTTAGATGTTCTGGTGTCGCCCTTTAGAATACTCTAAATAAGAGCAAACATTACGAATAGTCAATCAATTTCATCTTATTAACTCTTCCCCTCCCCCTGACCCCAAAGTTGTATTTGTCAAGAACCTAGGTGTCCGTGGACCTATTTCCTTTGAGTTCTGCTCACTGTGTCAACGTGTATGGTGAAAATATCTTTAAAACTCTTTGAACACAGACCGACTGAATAGCTGCACTTGCTTTATATAAGCGATGCTTTGCAACAGCAAATTCATCCTGATAAATCCTGGGCACGAAGACTTAATAAAGACATCTTAAACATTACCTACTCAACGAATAATTTTCATAAAGTTCTGCCTAATTATTTATTAATTTTAATGTATTAATTTTTCCTTTCCCAGTTCTGTTAAATCCCAGTGTTTGCATTTTTTTAGCTCAAGTTGTTGCTTTAATCATGGCAATGCGTCTGTCTGTCTGTCTGTCTGTCAACAGTTGTTGAACAGCCTATACTCCTCCTAGGGTAGGGTTGTAATGTGTGATTTTTATCAAACTTGGTCACAGTGTACAGTTAGTGATTGGTCATAACACATGTTCTAACTTTTGATGTCAAAGGTCAGCTGAGGTCACATGTTGTCAAAACGTGAAATTCATATCAAAGCCTACGCCTCTGACAGTTTTTGTGTTATTGTGACTTTATTTGGCCATGGGGATCATCAGTTAAAGAGGCCACAAAAGTGATTCATTTTAATATGGTCAAAGGTTAGCTGAGGTTACATGTTGTATAAACGTGAAATTCATATCCAAGCCTAATCCTCCGCCAGTTTTTGTGTTATTGTGACATTATTCGGCCATGGGATCATCAGTTAATGGGCCACAAAAGTGATTCTTTATTTAATATGGTCAAAGGTCATCTGAGGTCACCTGAAGGATATCAAATACTGCACCAGAAACATTTACAGATGTGGTCAAACTCTAGCAGATAGCATCTAGCTGATCCACTTTCCTCAAATCTGGTTTGAAATCTGGGTTGAAAAACTGATTGGGTTTCTGGGCTTGGCCAAGTAACTAACCATTAAAAACAGTACATAGTACAGATCTACAGCATCAATACTATCTGTGAACGCATGTTAGGCACTTAGGCAGATACGTGGTGCAACGTAATTGCCCAATGGAAATTATGTTTCTGTGCAGTATGAAATTAACCTTAAAAATGGCCCTTGTATATGAGCAAATCAACAACAGCACTATGTAACATTTGGACGATAAAAATGTTACTCAATGTTCCTCAACGGCCCCCAGGGATTTACCCGGGCTACGGTTCCGACGTATCTTCATTTTATAGGTCATATTTCCGAAATGCCCAGATAACCAATAGTGCAGTTTAAATGTATATACTTATGATCAGTGTTGTAGCCAGGAGAAAGTGCAGGAGTGAGTGCTGGCTAATTTGAAGAGAGTGGCGGCTAATTTGTCTGACGATGGCGAGCGAAGCCAGCCCGCGAGCATAGCGAGCCCTCCTCTGAGTGAGGTCTAGGGGCCCTTGGTGGGGTTCGAGGGGCGAAGACCCCGAAGCTACAGGGTTTTAGTTGATTTCAATGGCTTTAGGTGGCTCTATTCTACCCCTATTTTTTCACCTGACAGTCTTTGTGAATAGCTAAAATTAGGTATGTTATTCAATACACCCTACGCCCCACCGACATCACTGAACGTAACACCTTACGCCCACCGGCATCACTGAACAAAAAAATCCACGCCTAGTAAAGCCCTCACAAGTCACAATTACATATTAATTATCATTGTAATTTGTATTGTACGAGGAAAGGCTTAATTAATATGATTTTGCATTTCACAAATTCTGTATTTTGATTTCATTTAATACAAGATTCACTGATTTTTGTGACGGTCGGTAGGAAGCTTCAGTGGCGGTCGGTAGGATGCTGATTTACTCTGAGTGCCGGTCGGCAAGCACTAGTGGCGGTTACGCCCGACCGGCGTGGCTACAACACTGCTTATGATACCATATGTGTGCATGGTGTAGAAATCTGTATAACAAGATGATTTTTAATCTTATGTGCCAAGTTGAAAGAATGTTTCCGTTTTAAATTTTATTTATCCTGATAAAGGCCCTACGTCACATCCGGATGTTAAATTGATAGGTTTTTAGTGTAATCACTTGTCACATGTGATTTTTGGTTTCGATGAATATCGTAACCTATGCATTCATGATGGCGTGTGTGTTTGGGTGTGTGAGGGTGCGTGTATGCGTGTTTGTGACGCCCAGCTTGTAAACACGATATCTCAAGAATGGAAAGTTGGACCAACTTCATATTTGGTGTGTAGATGTACCACATTGAGTACAAGAAGCCTATTGTTTTCTGTTGAGGTCAAAGGTCATTTAGGGTCACTTGGGGTCAAATTGTAAAAACCTTGTAAAACACGATATCTCAAGAAAGGAAGCTTGGGCAGACCTTATATTTAATGTGTAGAAGTACCACATTGAGTACAAGAAGCCTATTGTTTTCTGTGGAGGTCAAAGGTCATTTGGGGTCCCCAGGGGTCAAATTGTGAAAACATTATAAACCCGATATCTCAAGAAGGGGAGCATGGGCAGACCTCATATTTAGTGTTTAGATGTACCCCATTGAGTACAACAAGCCTATTGTTTTTGGTGGAGGTCAACGATCTTTTGGGGTCACCAGAGGTCAACTTTTGAAAACATTGTAAACACGATATCTCAAGAAGGGAAGGTCGGACCAACTCATATTTAGTGTGTAGATGTACCACAGTGAGTACAGGAAGCCTAATGTTTTGTTGTAGATCAGAGGTCATGTGGGGACAACATGTCAAATTGTGACAACCTTGTAAACATGATATTGCAAGAAAGGACAGATCTCATATTTGCTTTGTAGATGTACTATATTAAATTTAAGGAGCCTATTATTGCTTTTGGTGGAGGTCAAAGGTCATTTGAAGTCAGCAAATGCCAAACATTTACTTCACTCCCCTCTTACCTGTCTCTCCACACTAACACATCTTCCTAAACCTAATATCGTAAGGGAAGCTTGGACAGATCGCATATTTGGTATGTAATTGTACCACATTGAGTACAAGAAGCCTTAATGTTGTGGGCGGAGGTCAATGGTCGTTTGAGTTCACCAGGGGTCAGATTGTGGAACCATGGTTTACACAATATTTCAACAAGGACTAATGTCATATTTAGTATGTTGATGTATCTATCACATTATACAAGAAGCTTGTTGTTGAGGTCAATGGTCATTTCAGGACAGCCTGTGTCATTGTGAATTTATTGTTTGTCACATCCCACTGCTTTCACTGTATTACTAAGATCAAGTATGTTGTACACCCTCACTATACATTACGTCAGATTCATGCAGAAAATAGCTGAATGTTACATCATTGAAACCACTATGCATTTCTGCATTTCTAGATGACAACCCCCCCCCCTCCTCTGCCCCAGTCGGGGCTTCGCCTCTGGACCCCGTCAGGGACCCCATCCGAGAAAGGATTTGCGCCAAGACGCTCGCGGTGTGCGCTACAAGCACACTCCTTCAATTTCATCCATGTTCAGTCATTTATGTCCCCCCTCCCATTTTCCATTAAGAATGACGCCCCTGGGTACATCTACTGCACATGCGGAGCGATGGGGTACATTTTGTACGCAAACTGTTCACTAGACGTCTTGGAATGTAGTGGTCAGATTTGAATTAACAGTTCTCTCATACCTAGAGTAGAATCCAACACATGACTCACGATGATAGAAACACAATGTTATCATTTTTATAAAGTAATAATGTACACTTCGAAACAATTGAAAGCTTGACATTGGCAACATGTTTTTAACCAATAAGAAACTTTAAAAAAATATATATTGATTTCGATATTTCGTGACTACCACGCCCCTTTTAATCAGGTAATTTAGTTGAAAACTAAACTTTATGGCAAAGAATTAAATATCCTCTGTGGTTTCTAATTTTATTTATGAGAGTCCGTTATCTTTATGATTGATATGTATGTTTTGTTGTCAGCTTCATTAATTACTATTGTAATTAATTAGTATACTGACATTCATGTACAGTATGTCTGTGCGTGTGTGCCGTTTCATAGACAATCATGAAACATTTATAACATGTTCTCTTGCAGTCTATACCGTGGAGAGACATGGCAAATCACGCCTCTCCCTGGAGTTGTCGCCTGCTTTGTTTCATCGGTGTTCTCTTTGTATCATTGTGTTCTTACTACTTCAGCGGCGTAGACAGTAAGTATCCCTCTACATAACACTTCCGTCCTGACTATACGATAACCTAAACTATTAGTATGTATATATTACTATACACACATAAACTGTAGGTAACCCTGTATTAAACATTTCCGAGTACTTCCTCTAAGATGACAGCATTTGCATTGTTCAGTTCAGTTCAGCTACTCATTCAAAGATAGGCCATTGGGTCATATGTTATTGAGCTTGATTACGTTGTCGTTATATAGGAACGTTGTGATGGCAGAAGGTGATTGTTCCAACCCATACAAAAAAGTCCTGCAGGAATCCTATAGGATTCCTGTTTATGGAACAGGATTCCTTCCAAACGTAAAAGAATCCTTCATATGCATGCAGGATTCCATGATACATGTACAGGAATCCTTCATAAGCATGCAGGATGTGGCCAAATCCTGGCATCAATCCGGCAGGATCCTGCATAAAATCCCGCAGGATCCTGCAGGATTTTATGCAGGACTTTTTTGTATGGGAAAAATCACATCACAAGAGACATGCGCAGTGACACGATTAATTGCTAGAAATGCTAAAGATGTGTTTCAAGCACAATTTTTGGGCATTTCCGGAATTGAATGAATTTGAATGAAAAATATTCCGATTACATCACTTTTCAAGATACATGAAGATGTTGATGCTAATATGCTATAATGATATCACAAACAATGCAGACGCTATTATACATTTCCTGTAGTTGTAACTTATAGGAAGAGTCTTCGTGCCCACTCGTAGTATGGACGTCACATGACAATTTGCGCATTAAGTAGAACAGTTTATATCATATAAAACATGATCTATAATATAGAAGGTTGAAATATATTCAATATAATATTAAATTCCATATTAAAAACATTCATTTCAATCTATGTCACTAAGCACTATGTCAGTCAGAGACTTAAGAATTGTAATGTCCGCTGCTTCAAAATTCACAAAACTTAGCGCTCGTATACCTGGTTCGGAAATTAATGAGCAAGGTACTTACCTGTATAGGCTTAGTGTACTAACGTGCCTCAACATAAATAAACCTTAACCTACCAATTGTCTAGCATGATCTGGTAGTCCTGTTGACAATAGAAAGCCTACCCTCCCGCCCCGCATGATGTAGGTAATAATGTTTGTTTTGTAATTAATGCGATGCGTAAAATTTGATCTCTATATTTGATCATTTTCAACAAAATTAAATAAACGCTTGTAGGTTTACTGACGGTATTTGAAATTTCTGGAAAATAAATGTTCGTTGGAAGTCGCAAAATATCGCATTAAAAACATATTAAAAGGGGTGGGGCCGTATGGGACCTCCCTCCCATTAAACCCCTCCCACAGGACGCCAGCGCATAACTTGAAAAGAAGCAAGTTTATACGGGCATGTGTGATGTACTGTTTAAGTTCCGGTTGTACTAAGTGCAATTCGCACGCCAAATTTGTACTATATGACATGCGCTACCGGTAGCTATAATTTGCTTCATTCTTCATTGGCAAAAAAAGAAAAGAAAGATCGCCCCCATATTGCCATCAGCAAAGCATTGTGTTCATTGAGCATGTACTAGCCATCGGCATACTTAACTTTTGGTCACAACACCACCTCCATAGAGCGGGAAGGGGCGTTGTGCAACTAAAACACCCCTGCTGTGGTCGCTTATGGGATAATCGTAACGTTACTTATTGGTTAGAAAAAATATTTACCTTGAATATGTGCTGTCATTGCAGATTTCATCGCATTGAACTCCGGAGCAAGTCCAATGGGAGGCATTCAGCGATTTTCAATGACACCATCAGGGTTGGCACCAAAGATAAACTTCTCAAGAATTCCGTTGACTAGTCGTCCCGTGTTATTATCGAATAAAACAACAGTTATCCCTCCTAGCACCAAGTTACCCTTCATTCCCGATAAGAAACCAGTGAAACTTGTTCCCGCGGTCAACGAAGCACTAACACCAACTAAGCCCACCGCTGTTATTATTCTGACTGCCAAACGGTCCGGTTCTAGTGTTGTTGGTGAAATCTTCAACCAGCACCCAGATGTATTTTTTCTTTTCGAACCGCTCCTCCCTCTTGATAAAGCAGCTATGAAGTCAAAGGTTCTCAACAGTTCTTTCTTAAATACCAGTAATATTATTCTGAATGGATCCCTACAATGTGACTTCCATACTGATTACCCGGAAAATATTTTATTCAAGAATAATCCGTTCTGCAGTCATAATACTAAGCTCATGCAGAGAAATGCATGTCACACATATAACACCAAGGCAACTATTACACGGCAAGAGCGTATATGTAAAGAATATAAGTTTGTGGTTCTCAAGGTGATTCGGGTACACGACATAGAACAAATTCGATCTCTTCCATCGGTTACTGACAGAACTTTCCGAATAATACATCTGGTGCGTGATCCAAGACCCACGGAAAGATCACGATGGAGAACGAAGCCGAATATGAATTTGATTCGACGGAAAGGTACCGACGAAAGCGACGAAGTTGATTTATGTCATACCTTACAGCAAAATGTGAAATTCTGGAAAAACACGCCCACTTGGTTAAAAGGTAAATATAAAATGGTGCGTTTTGAAGAAATTGCAGCCTCGCCACTCAAAATGGCGAACGAGTTGTATGACTTTGTTGGCCTAACTATGGTTGAAAGTGTTGCCAAATGGATTAAAGAGAATACAGAACCGACAGACATCCCAATTACTCGGAATAGATTTAGCACAAAGAGAAACGCCTCTGAAGTACTGGACGCTTGGAGACATGATATGAAATGGAGTTACGTTCAAAAAATACAAAAGGTCTGTTATAAAGCAATGAAGAGCCTAGGTTATGCCATTTTCCATGACTTGAGCAGCCTGCATGATACACGCAATCCAAGTACTTTACCGTTACAAAAATAATAAAACATAACCTTTCCTATAGTTGTCAACGTGTCTCGAAAGATTCAGATGTTAGGTCGCTGACGAAGTTATCGGCGACCAAAGAGATAAGTACTTTGCGTTTTTCTGATTTTACCTAAGGGTTATATAGCTACTATTTACAATATTTTTCGACTTTAAATGTTTTACTACAGCACATAGTCGGGTATACATTGAACATCGATTTTAAGTCTTTCATATTATATGATGTTTATAACGTTACCTTGATAAGTCTACCTCTGCGTTCAAAGCTAAACTGACCGTTTCGAGGTTCACGCGTTATATAATATATAACGCGCGCGTTATATATAATATATAACGCGCGCGTTAAAACGCGCGCGTTTCAAATACAGTTAGAGGGAATATCTCCCAATTCAGGGGCATACTATGCAGAATGAATGGTGTGTTGTTCGACTCGTATTTGTCTATGGAAAACCATATAAATTTAATTAGTCGCTCTTGTTACAACCAATTACGCATCATCGGGAGATTTCGTCCATCCCTTAACGAGGAGGTAACTAAGTCTCTCGTCCATTCGCTGGTAACATCTCGTCTTGATTACTGCATGTAATGCTCTCCTGAATGGAACGTCATGCTCCTCAATCAAAAAACTACAGAGGGTCCAAAATACGGCTGCCAGAATTATTACCAGAACCCGTCGTTACAAACACATCACTCCAGTACTCCGAGACCTGCATTGGTTACCAATTCATCGCCGGATAAATTACAAGCTCATTCTGCACGTTTTTCGCATTCTTCATGATAAATCTCCGAGTTATATGACTGATTTGGTGAAACGCTACACTCCAGCTAGGGCATTACGGTCCCAAAGTCATATTTCTCTAGTCATTCCTCGGACTAACAAAGTCACATATGGAGATTGTTCGTTCAGTGCAGCAGGCCCTAAACTCTGGAATTCTCTTCCTCATCACTTGAGAAATATCACATCTATTGACACTTTTAAGAAGCATTTGAAAACTTATCTCTTTAGGCTTGAGTATGGGCATTAATCTTATTCGTTGTTTTATTCACATTACTGTGCCAATTTTTATGTATATTTATATTTTTATGTTCTTTATTGTGGTTTATAATCCTGTCTTATATCATTTTTTACTTTTATTGCTGTTGTTATTACTTTTAGGTTTTCTTAAGTTTGGTAATTTTATATTCCAGGTATTGGTTCTTTTGTACAGTGCTCTTGAGCATGTTTTATTTCATGATAACAGCACTTTAATATATGGTATTTATATTTATTATTATTATGATAATGAATCAATGTGATGGTGTCTGTATGTGGCACTTGCTTGTAAACACCGTATCTCAAACTGTTCGTGGTTAAATAACTTCATACTGAGTAAAAGTTGGCATGTGGATCCGTCTTATTGAGTACAACAATTTGCTCATACATCATCTATGTGTCTATATTTTACAGGAAGACTGTTCTTTCTGGATATTGACTAAAATTTGGGATAAAAACTCTATACTGTGAGATACTTACCAGCGAATAAATTGGTTGATGCCCACAAGGGAGTGATACAAATAAGAGACGGAAATCTGATGTTTTCTGGTTGTCTCTTGGACAAATTTAACTCACTTGCTCTACATTAGTGTAATTTGGAGCAAATTATACGGCAAATTATCACAAAGCCAACTAGCTGTCTGGTCCTTATCGGTGGCAAAAGGAACATATTCGATGGTGATTGCGTGTATGTGTGTGTGCGTGTGTGTGTGTGTGTGTGTGACGATCTGGCTTGTAATCACGGCAACTCAAACATCATATGATGGGTGAACTTCAAATTTGGTATGTGGAACGCCATGTTTTACTGCCAAGTTCAAAGGTCAATTGAAGTCAAAGTCTGAAAACCTTGGTAACTCAAAATCCAGTATAGTGGATGAACTTCATATTTGTTATGTGGCTGCACCATATTGCAATAAAAGAAACTCATTGCATTCTGTTGAGGTCGAAGGTTAATTTCAAAGTCGAATGCTTCAATGTATGTGTGTCCAACTTATTGATTTGAAGAACCCGTTCGTGTCTGCTGAGGTCAAAGGTCACGAGGTGATCGGTGGTCAAAGTCTTAAGTTGCCCATATTGGTCACCATCTGTAAGTCCCAGTTCTATATTTCAGGGAAAAGAACATTGATCACGCATAATAGCAGACAAACTGGGTCGGGTAACTTTAAGTTTTTGGTTTCGATGATAATCGTAACCTATGCATTCATGATGGCGTATGTGTGTGTGCGTTTGTATGTGTGTGTGTGCGTTTGTGACGCCCAGCTTGTAAACACGATATCTCAAGAAGGGAAGGTCAGACCAATTTCATATTTAGTGTGTAGAAGTACCACATTGAGTACAAGAAACCTATTGTTTTTAGTGGAGGTCAAAGGTCATTTGGGGTCACCAGGGGTCAAAATGTGAAAACCTTGTAAACACGATATCTCAAGAAGGAAAGGTCAGACCAATTTTATATTTGATGTGTAGAAGTACCACATTGATTACAAGAAGTCTATGGTTTTGGTGGAGGTCAAAGGTCATTTGGGGTCAAAATGTGAAAACCTCATAAACACGATATCGCAAGAAGGGAATCATGGGCTGACCTCATATTTGGTGTGTAGGAGTACCACATTGTGTAAAAGAAGCCTATTGTTTTTAGTGGAGGGCAAAGGTCATTTGAGGTCACCAGGGGTCAAATCGTGAAACCCTTGTAAACATGTATACCCTCACTATACATTACGTCAGATTCATGAAGAAAACTGCTCATGTTACATCATCGAAACCACAATGCATTTTGCATTCTGGTTAAACCGAAATTAAATTAGAAGAAACGATAGGACAGATCTACCACCTCCTCCAAATACGACTCTCCATCATTTTGTTAACCATGAGCACCATTTCTTTGATGAATCACTTTTCTATGTCACTAACTGTCACAGGATTTTACCTTTGCTCTTTAAAATGGGTGATATGGTTTTACACTTCCACTAATGACTGTTATCTGTCATGATAAACTTCAGAAGTGTATTACCTTTGCAATGGTCAAGCTATCTGGAACTCTTTTCTGATGTTCTGATACTTGAATTTCGGGCGCACTTTCCTCAGTTGCTCTATCAATCAGGTGATCCCATATATAAACTTATCACTAAGCCTGCTGGGTTTCTGGTTCTAATACATGTTGTTGGAAGTAACGTGTGTACAGAGAGATATTTCGTAGTGTTCGATCCAGGTGATAGAAATGAAGTAACCGTGGGTTCCTTTCAACCAGTACGTATGGAAAGCCGTTTTAACATTTAATAAGGAATTTCAGATATCTCAAATTAAATTACAGATATCTCAAATTTATTTAAGATATCTACAAATAATTGCAGATATCTGAAATTGAATTTCAGATATCTCAAAATACCAAGGAATTTCAGATATCTGAAATTGAATTCGAGATATCTGAAATTGAATTCGAGATATCTGAAATTGAATTCGAGATATCTGAAATTGAATTCGAGATATCTGCAATTCAATTTCAGATATCTGAAATAGAATTTCCGATATCTCGAATTCAATTTCAGATATCTCGAATTTAATTTTAGATATCTGAAATAGAATTTTAGATATCTAAAATAAGAAACAATTTAAGATATCTAAAATTCCCGATTAAATGTTAAAATGGCTTTCCATAAGTACGCACGTAAGGCGATAAAATGCAGGGAACTACTTCTAGTTTAGTCAGGCTATATTAGAACCCTCCTGTTTTGCTCTATACTTTAAGGACTTATTACGGGTAAACAATTATGGCATGCACATTTACATGGAACTGCTTGATGATTTGTATTATGAATACTAAATACTGCCAAAAACGGTCGTTACGTTTGTGTAGACAATACAAATCAGCAGAACCAATGCAAACGTGGAAAAAGTTTGTACTGGCAGATCTTTGTTCACGGGCGTCAGTTATATAGGAAACTTGAATAAATCGAATATATTGTTACTGTTGAAGTCTTAAAGATCATATACACATGAAAAAAAAAAGTCAAATCAAATTTATAAACGATTATGAGCATCTCAAGACCTTAGGTGAAGCGAGGTCCCTATAGGACGATAACTACAAATTCAGATACTTCTCCAAATGTTTTGTTTGTAGTCGTGTACAGATATCACTCTGTTGGTGCAGACAGGGTGGCGAGTATTCTTTATCTAATGATGTGGGACGGATGAGACTGGTACTAAGAGATTATGGTAGGAGTGTAAGTACTATTCACTGTTACAATATATACTATAGTTGTGTGTGGCGGGTTGCTTATATGAATTGCAATCAACATATATTTTTGTAATTTATCAGTCTGTCTATATAATTGAAACGGTAATGAGTTATAAAATAAAATATTTCCAGCCTCCACCGGGAATTGAACCCGGGCATCCCTTTTTTATATGCGGACAAGTTCTAAAACAATACTCCTTATTTGTCAATTATGAGTCATATCTTATTTCTCTGCTTTTGTCTAATACTTTTTCTTTTGGAATACATGTACATATATATTTTCATTTATATATATA
>JAIPMN010009491.1:15463-26750 GCA_020650975.1 Apostichopus californicus | reverse complement strand
TATCTGCAAATTAGCCAGGCCCGGAAAGGGTCATTTCCGGCGATCTAGGGAGTATCTTTACTCAAAAATTTCGGTACGCTACGCGCCAACCAGTGGTGGCGCTCCGCTTTGATAGTGTCGAAAGCGCCCCTGCAGACCATTCTCGCCCCTCCTGACCAATACCCCTAGCTCCGCCACTGATCTGTACCCTACATTGCTGACACAATACCCGATTTGCCACAGTTTGTCATGCAAACTGTTTGGTATGTCTTTTGTACTAGCTTAGTCTGCCCCACCAATCAGACCCTTCGCCCCCCCCCCTTTGCCCCCCCCCCCAGATGGAAAAGTCTGGCTACGCCACTGTCAAGGCGTGACAGTTGCTAGCATTCTTAATTGGAACTTTCTATGTTTTCGGATGTTACACACCTAATTAGCATTTGAGGTACGTATAATTATGCACTGCATCTAGCGACGTACTGTACTTTTATTCCTGCAGAACCGAGCCGGGTTGACATCACACTTACGCGCATCTTTCTAATTGCGCATGTCGTTATGGTTACCCGAGGCATGTAAACGCTTCATACAGAAGCAAATTATAACTTTATATTCTGCATGGAAGTGAATAAGTATGATTTTTTTTAAATCTGTGACTTTATCACAAGAAATTCAACCGTGCATAATCGAACCGACTGTACATATGAATTTACGGTAACACTTGCAGTTTGCCTGCCCACAACACCCTGAATTCAGGTGGTTTCAACATCAGCGGTTGTTATTTCTGTTCAGATCACTGATCTGTTAGTGAGTGTACAGATCAGTGGTTCAGATACAAAGTGAGCCGGAAATAACTGATGATATTCTACTAGACATGTATGTTTTCATACTGAGGTATTCAACGTATCTGACAATAGCAATGTGATTAAACTTCTGCTTACACAACATCCAGCTTCCTGGCTGTCAAGTTCACGCAAACAACTTTCTCATGCGAATGATTTATTGTAACTGACAACATCAGTGACTAGGTATACCAGGGACGCTGTCACTCATTAGGCAACCTGAAACCAGAGAAATCTCTAGAAATCTATTTTGAATTGTGGTGACCCGTACCGTCAGAGTTCACATACTATTGTCGCTTTCAATGCGTGTGTATCGGGCATTGTGCTGGGACTGTGTACGTGGGGGAAGTTACTTTGCCGGAATTACAGAAAAGTCAATATTAATTTTACTGTGCCAGTAGTGTTTGTGTGGAAACGGAATACATTGTAGTACTTTCAACTGACAATGCTGTGCGTCCATATATGATAGTATGGGGGGGGGGGGGGGATCCCTTTGTATCCCGCACACCAAAAGCGACCTAAAGTCTAAATAATCGTGAAGGCATCTCTATCCGTTTGGTCAACAATATCATCAAAACATAAACCCCAGTTATAGTCGAAATGAATTAGAATATAATTTCTGTCGCTAAGACGGATTTGTGCACTATAGCCAGTATTCATCAGATGCAAAGAGCTAGCAAGCTTGACCTGCCAAGCTCATATGAACTTTATTGTATACTTTATAACTTCTGATATTTATAAATGGTCAAGCTTAAAATGCTATTATAGAGAAGCCGTTTTTGGCATATGAAACTTTGAATAATTGTTCCATGCTATGTACGATCCATTTACAGTGAATTTCAATAGCTTAAAAGATAGTTAAGTTTCACATCAGTTGAGCAAGAAAGTCTGGCGGTAGTAATTAACTTTTTGGCTTTCCATGTCTTTGTTATATAAGCCTACCATGAATGCAAATGCCTTTGATGTACAAATCCGCTGATGTACCTCCTCCTTACTACCCCACCCCCCCCCCCGGGTGAAAATTATTTGTATTTAGTCAAATAATTTTCAAGCATATATATCCAAACGATCATGTAAAAATAATTAAAACATGAAACAGGCACATTTTGTCGGCCGGACCAGAGATGTACCAAATTTCAACACTTATGTACGGTGGTATATTAGAGACATTGTAGAACTTAAAAATTCAAACTTCTACTTGATCTCACCACCTATAAAAAGGAGAAATGGAGACAAAATGTAGCGACACATGGTTGTTATCTTGAGGGTGAAAAATGTTGCTTTCATTCCTGTGATTCAAACTAAGAAATAAACACCATCAGACAATTATGAGGTTCAATTATTAAGAACCTTACAAACATAACTTTCCCAGAACTCTACCACAACAACAAAATGAACTTCATTTGCAAGGAGTCACTGTAAGTAAGTAATATTAGAGGACTGCTCGTTGTGTCCAATATGTAACATCACTCACCCTCTAGAAAGTGAAATGTTTACTTTTCCTTGTGTTTTTCCGGCTTCTTTTTAATTTCATACCTTAAGTGTGAACACATAAATCAATGTTAATGTAATTAAGAACAGTACCTATGTGACTTTAACAGGAACAGTATCTGTGTCACTTTAACAGGAACAGTATCTGTGTCACTTTAACAGGAATTGTACCTGTGTCACTTTAACAGGAACAGTATCTATGTCACTTTAACAGGAACAGTACATATGTCACTTTAACAGGAACAGTACCTGTGGCACTTTAATGGGAACAGTACCTGTGTCACTTTAACAGGAACAGTACATGTGTCACTTTAACAGGAACAGTACCTGTGTCACTTTAACAGGAACAGAACATGTGTCACTTTAACGGGAACAGTACCTGTGTCACTTTAACGGGAACAGTACCTGTGTCACTTTAACGGGAACAGTACCTGTGTCACTTTAACAGGAACAGTACATGTGTCACTTTAACAGGAACAGTATCTGTGTCACTTTAACAGGAACAGTACCTGTGTCACTTTAACAGGAACAGTACCTGTGTCACTTTAACAGGAACAGTACCTGTGCCACTTTAATAGGAACAGTACATGTGTCACTTTAACAGGAACAGTATCTGTGTCACTTTAACAGGAACAGTACCTGTGTCACTTTAACAGGAACAGTATCTGAGTCACTTTAACAGGAACAATATTTTTGTCACTTTCACAGGAACAGCATCTGTGTCACTTCAACAGGTATCAAGAAAAAAGTGTAAAGCAGTTCAATGAGTTCAGTTATTCTGAAAGTTATTATTACTTTGCAATACTTGATTCGTTCAGACAACTGTCCCCTTTAATAGGTATAACAAAGTTAAAGTTATATGTTTGTTGAGTTACATCGTACCCAAACTTCTCATTCGTTGTTACTACTCGACTCACACAACTGATCAAGTTTTCCATTCCATGAATCGGGAGCAACTTCAAATGTTTCTGATATTTTTGAGGGTGTTCTCATTAAACAGTGAAAATATTTTCTTGCTCCATGTATTTTTCTCTCCGTATTATTCTCTCGGAAGGTATTTTCTCCATTATCTGCATCACCTCTCGGTAAGAGCCATCAGACCACATTTAAGTCTCTCAATGAATTCCTCAGACCCCAGCATCACCATCATGTCTGCAACACTTGGTCCTTCCTAAAGGGAAAGAGAGAATATCAGATTGTCAAATTAAACCTCAGGCGATAATAATCCTTCCACACTTTTGTATTTACAACTGGTTAGTATATTTTCAAATTAAAATTATTTTCCTGTTTCTTGGGAATTTCAAACATCTTTAGAACCCAACACCAAGCAGCTTCTCAACCATTCAATTGATTTAAAAACAATTATAAATGATACATCAAATTTAAAAAAAAGAGAAATTAATTCAACTTCACTGGGAATACATAATGCTTTTACAAGAAAAACAATGTACTTGTTGCTATGGAAACAGTAGGCACTTCAATGCCATTCCATAATAACCACAAATGAATAATGGGAATTAAGAAGAAAGAAATATTGACAACCTGCCGAGTCCTGCATACATTTATTCTGCGGAAACGAACTGACGATACATCTACGTATCGTAGAATCAGTTACAAAACTAACTTTGTACAATTATCTCTGAATCTTACGAGGCTATTTAATGTAACTTACCTTTTTACCACTTAGACACATTCTTATTACTTTCATGAATGTTGGCCAAGGAACATCTTCCGTCTTCATGTGAACTCTTTGCAAGTATTTATTAACATGGTCTGTGGTTGTTAGTTCCTCGCATGTGTTTGTGTAATCCTGATAAATGGTTTGAATGACACTCTCTGTAACGAAACAGGTACATCTCTCTATGATACGTGGATTCAGAGCTTAGCATACTTTTAGTATTTTCATAGTAGTGAATGTAAGAAACTTGAGAACTTGCAATATTCAAAGTGAGAAAAAGCTCTTAACAAATTGCTTATCTAACAAATAGCCTGTTTATGTACAAAACCTAGAGAGGCCCTACTTCAAAGGTGAACTGATCTTGTTAGAAGCTTCCTGTACCATACTGAATTACTCATATTGATGTACTTCAGTCGTACCTGACCATTGGGGTTACTGAGAGTACTCTGCTGACATTAGTCTACTCCTACATCAGTCATACCTGATTGAGCTGATATTGCACTCAAGTCATGCTGCGTGATATCTGGTCTGATCCAGAGATAAAAGTTTTCTTTGCTGGTCAGATCTTTGATGTAATTAATATGATTCTGGGAGAGGGAGAGATGATAAGAAAGAAAGATAAGAGGGATGCAGTGAGGGAGCAGATGAGGTCAGGTAGCTGAAAATGGTACATAGGAGAGAAGAGGAACCTCAAGAGGGCCAGGACATTTTAAGGGGTAGACTCAAGAGTGACACCAGCATTTATTCCAGTGCTGAATATGTAACCAGTTATATTCTCACTTTCATAACGGATGGTGTTTAATGAACCCAATGGAAATTGAGGAGGTAATTCATTAAGGTGAGCAAATATGAGAAGTGGTCATGTAACAAATGTTGATGGGGGGGGGGGGGCAAGAGGGGAGGGAAGAGGGAATTTAGAACAAAACTTGAATAAAATGGTCAAAGCATAATTTACCTTCCTTAAATCCAGGATTCTGTATAAAAAGGCTTCATTAGGTAATCTAGAAAAAGGGAAGAAAAAAAAAGAAACATGAAAATGGAAAAACTTTGACACAAAACACTAAAAGTTTACCACAAGTGTCTATAATAAGAATATAAACCACTACATAGTCAATAAAACAGAGATAACACAAAACTTAATCTTTTGTACAGAATAATATAATTGCAAACTTGGAACAAGAAGTGACTTTTTGAGGTTAAATGCCATCACTTTCAGCATAAAGGGAAAAACTTACTCAACCTGAAATGCTCTTCTGACTTCCTCTCGTAATTCTTCCAAGAGCTTCCTCTGACCCTGGTCTTCCTGGAATTGCTTGATGAGATGGGACTGATTTACACCTGGCAACAGGTCTAAATCCAAGATGGCCGAATGGTTTGAAATCTTATCCAAGGAGAACTGTGAAAAAACACATACGTCAGCAAATGAATTCAAAATTGAAATCTTCAGAACGGAAAGAAAAGACAAATAAAATGAAACCATTTCTTATAAGACTGTCTTCTCCTGGTAAACATCATCAGAAAAAAATTCATAATATAAACAAGAAAAATCCTTCATTTTAAGGTATCTCAGAGGAAGTGATAAGAATGAGAGCAAATAACTATATGATATGAATATGCCAAATTGGCTTTAACTTCTCTTTGACATCACATGCAACATTATTATGACAGAGAGTATGTCTGCGGTCAATATCTTTGCAAAGTTAACTGGTCAAATATGATCTCATGTTATGCAGTGATCCTAGAAATATTACTCAACAGAGAGAGAGAGAGGATCCGTCCAATCCAAAATATGTCTAGGCAATGGATGAATTTACAGGATATTTGTTTCAGCATTACCTGACAGTGTGTAAGATATGAGCCATATGTTTATCAAAATGGAAATAAAAGAATTTCATCCAGTCTCTTCTACCTTCTTATTAGAGTCACTTTTGTCGATTTTGATCAATTTTTCATAAGCCATTCATGTTCCTCTAATACACTGATGTAAAAACAGAAACCTTAGAAATCTTCTAAAATGCTTTCTTTTTTTTTTCATTTTCTTTTTATGTGTCATTAATGATTAACTTAACGAGTGTCGAGGCAGCCAAACGTTGAGGATCGGAATAAATTCTTTTATCGGTTGCTCGTAAACCTTTATCCGTGAAAAAACATCCCAGAAACAAATCAGAACGTTTTTCTTTTTCTCCAGGGGACGGTATTAAATAATTGAGCTACTGCTGTGACTCTCGTTCCAGTCAAAATTTCCTTGGCCTTTTCCAATCTGTTTTCCACTCCCTAGTCAGTGCGACATTAATCCATAAACTTTGAAGCAATTTTATTTCAAAAAAGGAGAAAGGATAAAAATTTATTTCAAAACTGTAGAGACAGATGACATTGTATACAGAATTGTGAATTGAAACTGTAAATGTATGGATAACAAAAATTTGCCTGTAGAAATATAATGTAGATCCATACTTTCTGTATGAGGCGAATTTAATTACTTTATTAACCATCTCTGGTAGGGTAAGAATCTGTCTGTTGTCTTCAAAACCTCCTCCACAAAATGTCAAGAAATTAAGAAGAGCCTCTGGGTAAACTCCTGTCTCCTGTAAAAAAAATAAAAAAAAATAGGAAGATTTCATTTGAACAATCTGAAATATATAAATTATATAGTGTAGGATTTCTCTTTCTCTCTCGACAGCCCCACCACTCCTCTGCCCCACCCCCCCCCCCATTTTCGTAAGGGATTACCAGTCTCCGGTGGTCCCTGAGTCAGGAATGAAAGTCTTTATTTTTTACTTCAAGCTATCTTCAAAGAGTCTTTAATATCTTTACTAGAATTATGTCACAATTCACTCTGAGTTTTCTCATAACTTTAACCAACTTGTCATCTGAATAACACATGATGGTCAATGACATTTTAACCATACATGATTAATGAAGCATAATTTCTATGTTTTGTTACATATTGACTTTATGCATTGGAAAGGGTCGGGAAAACCAAACCTTACAGAAAAGTGGGTGGAATGTGGAAATAAAGGAGATACTCTAATCGTATGGTAGAGTGAATTTTGTATCACTTTTTTTGCTACTTGTTGTTGTTTATGGGTACAGACCTTTAACAGAGAGTAAAAGTGAGGAGGATGAATAAGAGGGGGGGGGGGGGGTGTATGGGGTACCTACTGAATTGTTACTTTAGGTTTCTAGGGGTTTAAAATAAATTATTCCGTCGCAATTCAAAATTAATATTAATTTAAGTTTAAATTACTAAATAAATTGATTTCATGAAACAAAATTAATCTATGATGTTGTACTTAATTCCTCATTAATAATCCTTATTAAATCTTAATGAATAAATCAATCAATCAACCAATCAATCAATCCTTATTTATACAGATTTTCCATTCCTGTAATGGAAAACAACGTATCAGATATTTCTTTCATTCACATTATAGGTTTGAAAGGTCACTGGTTCCATTGAAATTATTAACAAGAAATGACCAAAAAAATATTAAAAAAGCCAAAAACAGACAGGGCAGAATCTTCAATAAAATTACAACTACATGATTTACACATAACAATTAACATTCAGTTTCCCTTTTACAATTTAAACAATAATGTACGTATGAAAAGCATCTCTCTTTTTCACTTTATTGCTAATTACTTCTTACCTTGAAATGAGATACGAAGGTATTATTTCCAAACCGCTTGGAAAGTTTTGTCCTTCCATCTCTATACAAAGATATAAAAGTAAATTTTGAATCCAAAAAATATGTCACATACTTTACTGCAGGGTTAAACTTATACCCTTTCTCTAATGTGACATACATGCATTAGTGTTTTTGCATGAAATAAATTATTATTAATAATTCTCGTATATTGAGAAGATAGTTTTAAGTAACTTAAACGCAGAACTGATGACTCAACAGTCCTTATATTTTAAAACACAAATATTCAATATTGACAAGACACTAGCAATAATTTCTAATAAATCAAAAATATAATGATATAATATCTGAAATGAATTGACTGTACCTCCCCCCCCCCTTCCCTGCCACCAGGGATGGGGAAGATCCCGGGTCATTGGTTTGAATCCAGTTCGACTCAATAATGCCTTTGCTCTTTCGAAGCTGTTTACAATTTTCTAGTCAGCTTTGCTGTTCTTAGCTCTTGTCAGCAATTATACAAGAATTTTTACACATAATATAATCTATGTTTTGATAAGTCTCCTTTACAACACAGAAATACTTCTTTTTTTATAATGAACAAATAAACAGGCTTCCCTGTCAATGGCTTACTTATTGAGGGCCAATGGCAAGTGTGCAAATGTTGGTGGTTTCCATCCAAACGCTTTGTAGAGAAGAATATGTTTATTTGTAGACATGATCCACTCCTACACAAAGCAAAAAAAGAGCAGTATTTTAATTTTTCACAAATCTAAAAGTTAACTTTCTTGGGAGGTACCGCAGGTGGTGGCGTGTGGTGGGTGTATGGTAGGATGAGGAGGTTTAAGTTACTTCTTACCATGCTTGAGTTTTGGGTTAAAAGGTTCAGCGGTAAAATTATCTAGAATGAAATCTCAAAAAAACAGAGTTATATCCATCCATGATCTCTAATTAGTGCACTAGGTTGTCTTTATAAGGGTAATATTAATTAATATTAATATTAACTGAAGTTAATTATTTTATCCTATCAGGCAGTTGCTCTTCCACGGAACAGCTTCCTACATTATCGTTTACCATGTGGACAACAACTGAACCACCTGTTGACCTGTTATTTTTGTTTGAAACAAGTGTAATCTCCATCCCCCCAAAAAATAACTATAAAAATATAAAAGAATTAAACCACAAATCATCAATCAGTAGTTACTCTTTAACTATATTGCATTTCAGAAAACAATGGAGATATTGTCTCACCTGCCCTCTCAGAACATGTGTTATCTCCATCATGTGATCGTCAACCACATTAGCAAAATGATAGGTTGGAAACCCATCTGCCTTGATCATAACCTATTCAAGGAAAGTAACAAGTTAAGTTAAGTAACAATGCATTATTCACTCCGGATGTGTGTTAGAATTGTAATACAAATACAAGGACAAGTATTACTAGCTAACGAAATGACAATTGAAATAGCGTGGCAGACAGACATTGGTAATCAAAACTGCAGTATGAAATGTCTCCCGAAAGGTAATGAGGGCGGTATTGCAGAACTTAGCATGCATGGACTCCGCCATGTGTGACCTGATTAATTCACTCTGGCTTCGGCTTTGAGTACGTCTCTGCATGTTGGACGAATCTAACCGTTATAGTAATTACTAAACCCATTGTCGACTTTGCAAATGACAAGACCATATTAAGCAAATCACAAACAAAACATTCAAAATTATTAACCGCAATTTGAAATAGCAAAAAGAAAAATTTTGGTTTATATTGACTAGACTCAAACAATTTACCCCTGGAACACATGTCAACTACTGCACCTGTTGAGCTATCTAGTCTTCCTAAATAAGTACACAATACCTATTTTATATAACAAAATATCCATTAACTATGTAAAAAGAAAAACCCTGTGAACCAGTTTCAATTGCTGTGATAACACAACAAACAACTCACTGGATCGCCCTCTATTCTTCCAACATCGTAACAAGTGGTTCCTAAGATGAGGTCGTCGTAAGGATCGGCGTTTGGTTCAATCTTTATCGGATATAAAACAAAGATATAAAACTAACATCACTAATAATAAACTGCATGATAGTCACATTGTAATTCTTCAAAAGAGTGGTATGCATTCCAAATCATCACCATAGCAACCAAAATTTAATGGTGGCACAATCCATCCAACATTTTTATTATTATTACAAGGCTACATATATCAGGGATACTGATGAAGGTTAAAACAGATATTTTACATAAAACTGAAAAAAATACAGAAATTAAATTAAAATTGTCTCTTGTTGTTACAATTTTCTATATAATTTGATCAGAATCCCTGTGTCTGCATTGTTGAGACATAAGAGAGAAATAAGAGAGAATATTCCCCTTTTAATGATTTTTATGTCTTTTTCTTTTTTAGTTTTAGTTTATTTTTAGTATTAAACTTTTATGTTTATGCTCTGCAAACAGTGGTATTTATTTGATAGAGGACAGTTTCAAAATCCTTCATTTTCTCTTCTGAATACAATAAAAACCTAGATCTATCATATGGACTCAATATCCGAATATTCATAGTTATATCATACAGCCACTGTATCATGCTCTAGGATTTACAGATTGGTTATGGATGATCTGATCCACTATTAACTGGATCTGATATCCAACTACTCATAAATCTTATATATATTATATGTATTATCATATATTAATACATCACCTGTATGAAGTTGTAAGGTTTACATTTGGTCTCATATGGTATCATAGAAAAACCACATGTGCTGTAAGTTTAATATACAAGGTTGTGCACAATTACAGCAAAACAAAAGTAGCATGCATGCAGTAAAGAGTAATAGTTAATTATATTTACAACAGTTATATTATGGCAGGAGACTTGATTTCCTAATTTTGATCAACTGCCACAAAAATCTCCAGTAGAATAATCCAGGTTTTACTGTATTTTTAACCTACCCATATTATGAAGTGCTTATTTTACTTATTTTCATTTTCATTTTATTTATTTAATTTCTTTTTTCTTCATTCTTGAAAAAAAAAAAAAAACATAACTTAGTAATTAAGTTGACAACTTAAAACATCATCTCTGTGCGATGTAAACAAACACAAGTAGCAGATTCAATTTTTTTTCAGGTACCTTATCTTTTCTTTAACTTTTTATTATGATAACACAAGATTCTGGCAAATTCATCTAAAATGTAACTTTAACAGGGTTTTTCCCCTTTGGTACTCATTCTGTGAGGTGGCCATCTCTCTGTCATTTGCGATCATCTCACGAATATGTTACCGACAAAGCCGCCTCACTCTTTCAGAGAAGGAATCAAACATGTAATGATTGCAATCCAGCTTGTTTAACCCATGACATCATCTGGCCTGGGGCCAGTGCCATAGGCCCTATTTGATTTGGGGGGGCTGTAACGACTTGCCCGAAAAATATAACCAAAATTCAACAGCTTAATGTACATATCATATAGGCTTTTACATTAATAATGACGAATTAGTCAGGCAAGCTTAGAACTTTATTTTAATTACCAAGGAGATTTTTTTTAAACTATTCATTTCCTTAAGCTACATCATTAAAATTTATTTTCTTTCGGTAGGTGCCCGAAAATTTCTCAGCATATTGCCCAAATTTTCACAAAAATATTTGATTGGGGGG
>JAIPMN010009491.1:0-15445 GCA_020650975.1 Apostichopus californicus | reverse complement strand
CCCCCCCCCCCCCCAGCCCCCCCCCCTCCTACCAGTGCAATATAAACTTCAGCAGTAAACGATGTAGCATACCTTTAATCTTATGACGTGAGGCGTTCCTCTTGATTTGTTCTCTTTCACGGCTGCCTCTGAGAGTGATCTACATTTATTGTCATATCGTGGAGTCTCTTTGTTTCTGACAGCGTTCTTTCTGAGAAACTCCAGCCTCTGAGGGGTGCAAAAGCAATGATAACAGGACCCATCCTGTAGGAAGAATGGAAAGTGATACAATAAGATGTGAGGACAAGTCACAATTACTCACCTTTTCAAAACAATAGCCATTTGTAGTTGGTTTTCAAAAATAATATACAAAAAAAAAAAGGTTATTGTTCTGGAATACAAACTGAGGTAAAATGTCTTGCCTAACTAACATACCCACTGATCGTGCATTGACATACACTATATGTATGTGTGAATTCCATGGGCATATGCAAACTTAAAAAGTTCATAATTCATGGAAATTCTCGTATTCTGTACCCATATGACCAAAAAACTGTGCCAATTATGACATATTATATTACATAAATCCATACCATTACGACATAAACCCATCTTTCTCAAGCCAGGGTGACAGACCAGTGTGGACTATTTTAAGGGGGTCTACGAGGGCAATGGTGTCACCAGTGTGTCTGAGGAAAACTTGAAGTCCATAAGAGCCAAATCTGTAAGTCAACATTTTTAAAGACAGTACATATAATGTCAAGATAGTCAGAACATCTCTTGCATCCATGACAGGGATAAAGACGTTGGTGATATTTCGTCATTGTCCCTAGGGGGCTGCGGTTGGGGGGGGGGAGATCCTATGCCATAATACAGGGTATTAGAGTTTTATTAGAGTAAGAGGAGCCACTGGCAGTAATTGAGGGCCCATGTTAACAGTGATTCATTGACCATTTAGAGATATACAGTACCTTAAGGAGATGCTTCATGCTTTCATGGTAAACTTCCAATCTTTCTGATTGCTTGTAAGGAGCAAATTTTCCGCCACTCGAAGGACCTTTGATCAGAAGAAAAGATGAGAATAGAACAAGATTTGGGATTATTTTTCGATGGGACAGAGGGATAATAACAATGGGGCTATAACAACAGATCTGTGTTTTTTTTCTGTTTGTGCGGAACTACCATGATCTGAGTGATAGTCAGAGAGCTGGAATTTTAGGTAGATGTGAAAGTTATAGAAGGCTAAACCATTTAAAGGCATTGAAGACTCGCCCCAAACCGCGTGCGGCCATCTGAAAAAGTTAAACTTTCTGTTGCTTTCAAGGGACGTTTTGTTCTTGTCGCTACAAAATGCAGACAGTAATATGTGGGTATTGACCGCAGCTGTATTTATTGACTGTACACTAGTGTCTAATTACCGACAGAAGAAAGCTGTGTGTGTATTATCTGGGATCGATGGTGGTGTCTAACACTTCTGTTACACCTCATTCGAAACTAGGTCAGATTACCAGCATTAGACGTTTCTTTTTGCCCGAGTCTTCACACCCTTTAATACCTCCTAATTTGATGACATATATTATCAAATTATAGTCAGTCATGCTCAATATCATTATAACGCAAAGTAAGGGAATATATAGTTTGGATTGGGTTGGATTCAGAACCTCTAAGAAGGTTCTTTTGAAGACATTTTGGCAAAGTTTTAAAATGGCGAAAAGTAGAGGTTACACAGATGACCTTTATTATTCAGGTAGGCATCATTTGATGATGATACCAAAAGTCGTTGAATGATCTCTTTCCTTAACTGGTACCACTAAATGAAAAATGTTTTGAAAAGAAAAGTTTCCTCAAATCTATGCACAAATCCAAACATACCTCCATAGTAAAAGTGTTTTAAATATTTAACCTGTTACATCCATTTTAGCATATATGCAGCATTTTTTAGGTTTTAAAATATTCCCTTTAAATGTTGAAAGAAACCTTTCCTACATCATGGTTGATGGCAGGTTTGAAAGAGGAAAACATACTTTAAGTACACAAACCTTCATCAGGTGACAGACCAGTCCAGGACAGCATTTCCTCTAAGTTTTTCAGAGAGTCTGGGACGAGACGAGACTGATGATGAAAGAACAAAACAAGTATTGTCTGGTCTGCAAGCACTTTGTACGAATGTGACGGATGTGGTAGAATTCATGCACATTAGTCAACTGTACTACATGGTAAAATTTTGTTTTAATCAGAAATTCTGGGATATGATATTGACTCCCATGTTGACATCAAGGGGTAGTATCTACACCATACTTTTTCAAGGGACGGGTGGGATTTTGATATCTCAATATGTTGTGGTGTGCTGTGCTGTTTCAAGAATGATGGTCAAATGTCCACGTTTCTGTATTAACACATTTCTCTAGACACAAAGACAGTTTGTTTTTCACATTTACATTACTCTGGACCTTTTCACAGTTTTTAAGTTAGGAATGAACAGACAGAGTACATGAATTCGGGGGACATTTCAGTCCAGGGCGGGCTTTGAAATCCGGGGACTGTCCCTGGAATTTGGGATGATCTGGTCACCAAACAATATAATACAACAAAATTAGTTGTTGGCCAGTGTTCTCTACCTACCTGATCTGTGTCTTCAATTCTGAGGATGAAATCTCCATGGTTTGATTTTGCAAATAGATAGTTGTAGAGAGCAGTCCTCAATCCACCCAGGTGCAAATACCCTGTTGGACTAGGTGCAAAGCGTACTCTGACTTTACTACCATGATGACTGTATGGGCGAGCCAGATGTATAACACAGCCACATCTAACTCTGCTCATAACACATCTGATAGTGTGCCAATGCATTCTGATGACACATTCACTTTTTCTTCAAATTTATTTGCTGTGGAGAGAGAAAGCAAACATTCTAGTATGAGCTTGGAATGGGGTGAAAGTATTTAAGAAGGCCGTGGCGATTCTTACGACTAGTCGTAACAATTATCTATAAACTATTCTTACGACATCGGCGAATTCATGCGCAGTAAAGTAAATAAAGCAACTGCGCGTGTAGTAGGGGTAACCCTAACCCTAACCGGAAATTAGTGTTACTCATGGTCGTAAAAATAGTACTCCTGGTTGTAAAAGTAGCAACTGCGCATGCGTAATCGGAAGTTATTCTTACGACTCGTCGTAAGAATAGCCACTTTGATTTAAGAAATATTACTAAACTTGGTATGCCTCAGTTAAAGTTAAACATTATTGTCCTTGTTGATCTGAACACTGAAGTCTCACTCTGGTTTAGTTTATTAATACAACTACAAGAATGCCTTACAAATGTTCAAAGGAACGGGTAGGCTAAATTAAGTATTAACAAACAAGTGCAGGAGGCCTAGCCCAGTTTGGGTCTACAACTTTAGTACAAGAGCGTACAAATCAGATTTTTACTAATTTTCCCTAGGCCAAGATATAACGTTAGACCCACGAGAACAAGACATACGTAAATATCAATCACCTTTCAATAAATTGTTGCGATCAACCGACCGAACAACTATATTAATAATACTATTAATATTTTCCTTTCAAGACAGTTCTCTCAGCTCTCTGGTTTTGTTTACATGGCGCCTGGTACAGTTCAGTAGTGATTTGTGTGTACAACGATCCGATGAACGGATAAATCAGGTGGTTTCTCACATGTTGGACTGTTCTCAGAATTACGCAATACACGATCACATTTACCTTCCACTTTTCCATCCTTACATAATCAATCCGCAGGCCAGCCTGCTCGTACTTTGTTTGAAACTACAAAATGGTAAGTTAACAACTACACTTTCCTCGTTTTGCAGCGTAACGTTAAGACCTCGTTTACACACAGTGTCCAGCTTACAGCCAAAATAAATTTGTGCCAGTGTTGAGACAGAAACTTGTGTTTGATAGCCTAACGTGACTTATCACGTACAGGTCATAACATTAGGTATAATGCATAGTTTCTCCTTATCGACTTACACACTAACCATGTTACTTGTTAGATCGTCAAAGCAATGTTGTCTGATATTAGCCAGATGAGGACTACCGCTTAGTGAATATTACGGCTCATTGGGCTCTTTAGAAAATAAATATGTTAGGTGCATTGATGGGTTTACTTTGAAAACTAACAACAAGTGGTAAATCGTAGAAATCAATTTTCAATTTGCATAACCATAAAATATGGTAATTTGTGGGGCCCCCTATGTGTGGGCCCCTTGGTCATTGGCCCACCCTTAAAAATATATAGGGGTTGAAATTTATGTGTTATTTTTAAATTTAGGGCAACTTTATAACATATGCTACAGGCCCTGATGCTAGCCTAGCCTTAAACTCTTGTCACTTGTGTGAAGAAATTACTGTGACACTATCATTTGCAGAAGTATGCTTGTAATGTAAGACTCACTGTTTCGTTCAATGTTAAATTGTATATATATATACAATCATTTTTACACTTTGCAGGCTTCTACATTAATACTCACTGGAATCGGACTAGCAGGGGCTGCCTACTTAGGTAAGATTCAGTGTTTGTAAGGTGTATAATTTATTTCAGTGATTTTATTGTTTTCTAACTATTGAAAGGATTGGCGGTACACTGATTTAAGTTTAAGTAACCAAAAGGAAACAAATTGCATTCTTGTAGTGTTGCTTTATTACTGATTGTCAAAAACAAATCCATATTCACACATTTTTCTAATTTCCCTCTCTTACATTTAACATATCTCAAAACATCAAACAGGATCAGACATTGTAGCACAATATGCAGAAGGTTCTGGTTTTGTCATATATAACGTTCTGGTTGCAACCAAAAGCTTTTTCAAATAATAATCATACAAAGGTGTAAGTTGGTTCTCTTAACTGGGGAACGTGTAATTGCTGTCAAGTTGTTGTAGCCCTAATTTGCAAAGGTTGATATTCGAAATACCAGAATATTTGCCTGAGTGCAAAAAGAATTCACCCAGGTTTTACGAAGATCTGACACCAATACATCGCTACATCACTAACACATCACTAATATTGTCATAAATACCATCACAACATCCTGTTATTGCTGTCAAATTGTTGTAGCCCTATTTGCAAAGGTTGATATTGGAAATACCAGAATATTTTCCTGAGTGCATAAAGAACTCACTCAGGTTTTGGGAAGATCTGAGAACAATACATCACTACATCACTAATACATCACTAATATTTTCATAAATACCATCACAAAATCCTTTGTAACTTTCTAATTAGAACCTTCGAAAAATATCATCAAAGGAATCCGAAAAAGTGTCACATCTTCATTGCCGTTATAATATTGCCCATGGTGACTTTAACATAGCTTAATTGAATTTGATGCCTACAAATGTACCATTCACTTGATCTTAAATCAGTACCTTTACACCAAAGGATACCCGGATGGAAATAAATGCAGTAATCTACTATTTTAAAATTAGACCATTTAGCAAGGTACTGTAGTTCGATTCAATTTTATGTATGAAATTTCTTATCTCATTTTTTTTCAGCCCGAATGGCTATGAGAGCTGGTAAAATAGTAGAACAGAATGCCCACAAAATAACAACCCCTGTAAGTATATCTTTCAATTCCTGCCTTCAAATATATAAACATGAACCCATTAAAGCAGCATTTTGCGTTTGGTCGCCATTTTCTACTTTTTTGACATGTCCATCAAGTTCTTTACATATATCAATCACAAAACAGCAAACTAAGATATTAGCCAAATTTTTCCCTGCCAACAACGTTAATTGGCGATTAATTAATGATATTTGCAGATAATGAGAAAAGTGTCCTCGACAAATTCCACATTTAAAATTAATCGCATACAGTTCCCCCAAACCCACTAGTTTGAATTCAACCAATCAGAGATGCAGGTTTAGTTATTAGCCGCTGCTAAAAATAGATTCAAGACTTTGCGTTGGTACAACCAGGGAGTTGTTATGGAACTCCCTGGTACAACTGCCATATAGACTGTACACAAAACAAGCATGGTGTTGTATTACGTATTGGTCAATGACGTTCGTAGTGTTTAAATATTCATATTATGGGCGAGGTTTATTGGGATCCAAACGGAAAATATCTTGGAGAAAAACAAAGTTGAAAGTTGCAAATTTTTTGACTTTTATGCCACCATTTGAAGTAAGATTTAAATAGATAAGCTAGTTATGTTAGTTGTTATGGCATAGTGGAGTCAGTGAGGTTGAGAAAAAATCATAGAAAAGGATGCAAAATGCTGCTTTAAGTTGTTTTGTTTATCAAAAAATTGTTCATGTGGTTTGATATTACTTTATCTCTCTCTCTGTCTCTCCCATCAGTCATTCTCCAGCTTTTACAAAGGTGGGTTTGAGCCTAAGATGACCAAGAGAGAAGCTAGTTTAATTTTGGGAGTAAGGTGAGTCTGGCTTTTTAAGATATTGTCTTATAGCAGGGATGGACATGTAATGGATTTCTGTGCACTGCAGTGAATTGTTGTACCCAATTGAGGATGTACTTACTCCTGTGAAATGAGAATATTATGTAATATAGTCAAATGAAAGTTCTACTTGTGCTGTTGTGCATTGACGATCTGATGTGTTGAAATATTACACGCAAGTATGCACAAGTCCTCTATGTAAACTCCACAAAATAAACATGTTTCATGTTTTACCTTGCCATTTGGCTTTGTAAGCTGCATGAATATGGTTTTTGAAAACCTATGGGCATGCAGAAGAGGGATGCATGTGGCTAACAGGCCACACTTTGCCACCTGTGTCTTTAAGATTTAAATATTTGCAAGCTAGATGTGCCATACAACACACAACATCTAAATATTATCATTTGTATAGTAATGACGAATAATTATTCTGCAAGCCTCTACTCTCCAACCCGCCAGCCCCATAAAATTTTAAAATAAGGAAATAAGTACCCTAAAGAAGCATAATCATATCCAAGATCTGACACTTGCTTTAAATTTGAAAGCCAGCCATGCTTGAAAATAAATTTTTCTTTGCTATAGGAACCAGACATTTCGTTGAGGTGTAATTTGCATTGTATTCAGGGTTTTATTTTTGGAAAAAAATTTGTTCATTTAGTATTCAAGTCAACATAAACTGAGGCAACTTTCACTGAACAATTGAAAATGCTTCTACTTGCTTGCCTGTCTATTCTTTTTATGTCAGAAATATGTTCCATACATTATTTGCAGTTTTCATCTGGAAGGGTCACATGTGGGGTAGCTATATTCATTAGACCGTCACCTAATAGTTGCATGTCAGTTATCAATATCACATAATTCCTTATGCTTGACATTTCAATTACTCAGAGAAGAGTGTATCCCTTTTCTTTCTTTTTTTTGCAGTCCATCAGCAAGCAGATCAAAAGTCAGGGATGCCCATCGTAGAATAATGATCTTAAACCATCCAGATAAAGGTGGGTAGCAAGATTAAGTAACTGTAATCTGTGAAGGTGAACTGTGGCCTTAACTCAGTCTTACAAAAGAGTTCCATGCCTAGTATGGATCGGGAAGTAATTGGTCTGGTAATTTTACTAAGCGACGTTGTACGCAGGTTTGGTAAAATTGCTCAAAGATGTGCAACGATGCATAGTTATTCTTGTACATATCACTTGTGTATTTCATTATTTATGAATATAAACAAAAAACAATATCCCGATAAGAATGGATTTCAGAATTGTTGTACAAAAAAATCAAGCCTAGCTTACTCCCATTAAAATTAACATTACAGTAGAAGAAAGACTATGTGTTTATGAGTGGTTTATGATACTACAGTAAGCTGTTTGTTGCATAGCAAGAATTACATCTAGAGGGGGGTTAACATAGTCTCAGTGTTGTGTGTAATTTGTATGAACCATTATGTGAACTTTGAACCTGTAACCCTTCATATGTCAGAGAATTTACGTAAAGGTTGAATAAATATTACAGGGGTTATCCTCATGATACATCCGTTCAATTTTACTTTTTTGCGAATGTTATTTGCACTTCCCTTTCATCGTCAATGACTTTAGGTGGGTCTCCTTATATGGCCGCCAAGATCAACGAGGCCAAGGAATATATGGAAGGATCGGGGAGGAAATGAAACTTCTGAAGCTGGATGGATCACATGACCTATCACGTGACCTGGATGAACTTATGCTGCCCTCCTGATTTTTGGAGTCAAAGACAATTGTAAAAATGAAAGAGGGATGGCACAAGATTTCACTTTTGCAGAGGAACTGCTGTCAATCTTGCCAATGGCTCAACTTGTTGTTGTGCTTGGCAAGCTTTGTGTTTACAACCCTATTTGACAAATATTCAATTTATCTGCAATAACTTTCATGATGTTACAAAACAGATTTATGAAGCTGGAGTTTTGTTGTGCAAACTAGTGACAAGCAACCTTTTTTTTAATTATGATCAAATATTTAATTAAAAGGTTTGTGACTGTTTGCATCCCTAAACTTGCAAAAAGAATCATTTTAACTTCCACTTATTTTTTTCACTTAAAGTGTTTTGCACAGTATGGGATGATGCTATCAGTTCAAATAATTCCTTCAAGATTTCAATTGTTTTTCAATTTCAAATTGATTTTCTCATATGTATGTACAAGTAAAATACAATATAATGTTACAGTAGGAAGATTAACATATGAATGACACTAGAAAAACAGCAAGGATGTTACCTTAGCTAGTGACCAATTGATCAGCACAAGGTTTGCAAGGGCTTGTAACAGTTTTCTCCAGGGAATGCAAACTAGTAGCATGAAAATAAGAAAAGTGGAAACCTGATGTGAGACATAAAACTTCATCAAGAGCAATATATAATACATTACGAGAAACAATTATGCTGTCTAGTTTAGTTTTTCTTATGTAACAACTATAAATGTTCGAAACAATTTGGTACTGATATTGTAAGACAATGTACTAAGATTGGTAATCTGTTTCTGATGTATAGAACTGTGCAAAAACATCTTAATAACACTTTTCTTAATGTTTGTAGTTGTCAATCAGTAACTCATGTAATGAATAATGTTTGTGATGTTGAATATAGCATAAATACATTGTATAAGTATGGACACATGAATACATAAAAATATATTAAAAAGTAAAACTGCCTTTCCTTGCTTCATCCTTTTTCAATGTGAATGAAGTATTCGACCGAGATAAGCACTTTCAGGTAACACCATCAAATCTGCAAGGGAATTTGTGGTATTATTTGGTGAGATTCATGAGAAAAAATAGACTAACACTGAATGATTACTTTCTTGTTAGCATATCAACTTAGAACTGGAAGGGTTGGATCAACTTCAAGTAATGGATAAAATAAAAAGTTGACTTGTGGTTGAACAGTTGTTTCTTCCCACTTTGGGGGAAATTTATTACATTGTATGTATCACTGGAATGTAATAGCAATCATATCAAGCTTCCATATTTCACCAGATAAGCTACAAAGAGCAACAGTTTTCCCCTACACAGCACACTTCATTCACCCACCTTCTTTCCTCTCCCTCCACCCATTCATGCATCAGGGCTCATCTCCCCCCACCTCTCCCTCATTCCCTGCTTCCAATTTTCAACTCGTGAGTAGTGACTTTCAAGTTGTTCTGATAAGCTAACCTAGGCTATTTCTTTGCTCTTACCGACCCTTAAAATACTGGTGACGTAACATTTGTCAACATGACGTCAGATCCAACATGTAAGCGGATGTATAGCAACACGAATTGTAGATGAGTGAAAAAGGTAAAAACAAATCTCTTATCCTCTTAATATTTCATCTAATTTCACTTACTTTCTTGTTTTGTACAAATTTGTTATTGTGTGGTTGCCTTAATTTTTTGGTTCTGCTGTAGGAATACTGCAAACAATACTGGTATATGTTCTTTCCTAGCATATTGCACTGTATATGCTTAGTTCCGCTGAATTAGCGTTGGAATGGTTTCCGCGAAACAATTATCATGTGTCGCTAATTTCGTACAGTTACTTACATAAGTCTCATTTCCACCTACCATAGGCTTTGTTTCAACTCATCGTTTATAAAATTTTAGGCCAAAGTACCTTTTGTTAGGGAATAACGATTTTCATCATGGTAGGTCTATTAACTGTCAGTGTTTGGCCTGTAGAGGTCTTGTTAATAATAATAAATAAATGGCCGTGGCTATTCTTACGACTAGTCGTAACAATTATCTATAAACTATTCTTACGACATCGGCGAATTCATGCGCAGTAAAGTAAACAAAGCAACTGTGCGTGTAGTAGGGGTAACCCTAACCTTAAACCTAACCCCTAATCCTATCCCTAACCCTAACTCTAACTGGAAATTATTGTTACTCATGGTCGTAAAAATAGTAGCATGGACACTTCGAATTCCGGACACCTAAGCCTTAAAATCACCCCAAAACTATATCTATTGGTATAAATCACCTGAAAATATACTTGATATGGTGGGAGAAGTGTGTTATATAACAATACACGGCCAAACTTCCTTTCCTGCAAACTGTTTTCACGTTGTAAAAAAGAAGATTCTTCGTGATTGTGGAACTGGTATTTCTTTGCTAGAGTATTGCCAATTTCGGACACACAGTCCCACAGTGCAATTGGTGGCGCAGTTGCTCTTTCAGTAATTATAACAGACTTCATAGATCTCCGTCATTTTATTGACAAATATGTAAGTATTTACTTGCACACGGGTCATTTTGGAGAGAAAATAACTGTAGCTTCGTACTTGTTGGTGAAATTTGGCTCTTCCTGTAGGTTGTCATGGTGAAATCGTGCATTTCTTAGGGGTGTCCGAAATTGGCAGTGTTCCGAAATTAGCAATACTGACTATATGTACACTGCCTGAGCCTGTTCACGGGGTACATGGGGGCAGTATTTTACCTAGCCTGCTACATGCACCAAACCCTTTAATATGTCTTATGTTGAGTATTAGGTCTAAATTGGCTCTATTTTAAGCTACAAAGTGAAAACTTAACGTTGCCATTGGGCTACTGTATCCAACAGGCCTAGCCTAGGCCAAGGCTGGCCAAAGTTAGGCCTAGGCTACGGTAGCCTAGGCCCCCTAACTTAGGACTATTGAAAATACTCAGTTCGTCCAACCTTTCCTGTTTCTGCATTCCCCATACTAATGACTTTAACCCGGATTATTTTCTTTAGACGAATTTTGTCCATGGCGTCTTAGGCGTTTGTGAGGTTGTGTGCTACGGTGATTTGAAGATTTCTGATACAGAAAAAGTAGTGGCCTTTCTGTTGTGTTCTGTTGTGTTTACTTTTCAGCAGGCAAACCCTACCGTAGTAAAATTCAACTTTGTGTGGAACGCGAATCCAAGCAAAAATCTGTAGATAATTGAATAAGTTGCATTTTACCTCAATGCACCCCTGTACTAGAAAGTTTGAGTGATCAAGGAATACCGCGAAATGTAAAGACTTGGTGTGCTTTTTTTTTAGGGTCTAGGCCTATTCCAAATTTCCAGTCGTAAAAGTCTTGCTGAAAGGATTGCATTCGCAAAAACATCGGTCATTATTCAAGACTACTTTGACGGTAGTAGCGTATGCTCTAAATGTAACCAAATAAGCTGTATATCTAAGCTAGGCCTAGGCCTAGTCCTAGTATAGTCAGTATCGCTAATTTCGGAACACTGACAATTTCGGACACCCCTAAGAAATGCACGATTTCACCATGACAATCTACAGGAAGAGCCAAATTTCACCAAAAAGTACGAAATGACCCGTGTGCAAGTAAATACTTACATATTTGTCAATAAAATGACGGAGATCTATGAAGTCTGTTATAATTACTGAAAGAGCAACTGCGCCACCAATTTTATCACCAGCGCCACACTGTGGGACTGTGTGTCCGATTATTATCAATACTCGAGCAAAGAAATACCAGTTCCACAATCACAAGAATCTTCGTGGAATACAACGTGAAAACAGTTTGCAGGAAAGAAAGTTTGGCCGTGTATCGTACTATAACATATTTCTCCCACCATATCAAGTATATTTTCAGGGGATTTATACCAAATAGATATAGTTTTGGGGTGTTTTAAGGCTTAGGTGTCCGGAATTGTCCATGTCCATGCTACTACTGTACTACTACTAGCTCAGTCTGCACACCACTATTGGTACTCATTCCACGAACGGAAATTAAGCATCGCTAAGGAAATTAATTAGCCTAGCCTGATGTAGTCTTACTAGGCTAGCCTACAACAAGTTAAACTCTATTATTATACAGTAATTTAGATCCAGGCCTGTGAACAGTTGATAAACATGTTATTCCTAAGGCAACAGTAATACTAGGCATAGGCTAGTGTAAATATCACAGCCCGACATATAATTTCAAGGGTAGTGACCCGCTCATAGTCATACTGTACTTCACATACAGTACTATCATTGAGACCCTTGAAAATGGAAAAATCTTGAAACAGGAATTATAAATCGGTCGAAGGAAATATAATTCAGCTGTTGAATACTTTGTAGTTAAGGTATTTTGAACTACTATTTTCTGGGAATACCATTACAACCTGTCATTGCATATAATGATGCACTATGCCTAGGAATGTGTTCACACAATTTCTGTGACATAACACGGTCAACGGTACATGTAAATGTTACACACTAACAATAAAGGTACCTGTATAGGCCCCAAATTATGGCGTGCTATAATTGCTAGAAGTTTTCAAAAATTACTTTCCTGGAGGTCTTTACTCTCCTAATTGTTCTCAGACATACTTTATAACACACAAAATGACTGCATGCATGTCCAAGTGAGGTAAATTTCCTCCAAAGTTGTACTAAAACACTTAAAGAATTTTGACCAAAAGTCACCAAATTTGGAAAATCTGGCATAATTAATGAAACGTGATACCTTGTTATCTTTAGCTGGATCTGAGATGTCCATCGCTGTATTGTTTGTACACTGTGCTGTGGGTATTGACCGCAGCTGTATGTACTGACTGTACACTAGTGTCTAATTACCGATGGTAGCAAGCTGTGTGTGTGTATTTTCTGGGATCGATGGTGGTGTCTAACACTTCTGTTACACCTCATTCGAAACTAGGTCAGATTACCGGCATTAGATGTTTCTTTTTGCGCGAGTCTTCACACCCTTTAATGAGCAGGGTGAACAATAAAGAGATTGATGTAAGAGGATTAATATAGAAAAAGTATGGAGAGAAGAAAGAAACCAACAGAGGGGAAGAGGAGAGATAGGGGTTACACTGTAAAGGGACAAAGAGAGGAATTAAGGGAATAAACTGCAGAAGGACAAAGACAAGAAAATAAGACTGTAAATAACTCAGCTGTCTCATGTTGCGTATTCTCTATGTTTGTATCTATGTATGTATTTTAGATCCTCCTGCAAGCAGGAACTTGGGAAGAAGCCATCACCGGCTTATCAAAGCCGCAAGATGACCGAAGTCAGTCTCTTAGATTCATATTTAACGTCCATGATTATGAATTGTCAATTGTCAGCAACTCTGTAACTGACAGCATACATTAATCTTGGAGTGACTCGAACTCGGGACCTTATGATTGAAAGGCACCGGTGTTAACCACTGAGCTAACACTTCACTATCTCTAAAACATTACTGTATCCTTACTGGAAATCACTCATGAATGTAACTCAAATCTTACTGTAACCGACGTAGTCAAAACAAGCTGATGTGGTTGGTCAGGATGGAATGCCAACATTTTCCAATTTAATACTTTCATAAATGTTTTATTTTTAGAGAATGGCTAACTCCGGGAGAGCTCATTTTGAGGTAGTCAATAGTGCAGTCAGAGGGCTGGCCAAAGTTCAGACATACATCGAGCAAGGCATGAGTGATGTAATAGAGGTATCCTTGGATCTGGCTGAAAATGGTGGAGGTGAGATATGAAATGTTGATTTTATTCGAAGCAAAAGTTTACTGTTTTTTTTTCTTTGTTCATGGGTCCGAGTTTAACTGTCTGTTCATCTTTATGGTGGAGGTAAAACATGAAATGTCAGTTTTATTCAAAGCAAAAGTTTGCTCTGTAAAGTGGAGGTTAGACATGCAATGTCGGTTTTATTCAAAGCAAAACTGTCCTTTTTTGTTGCTCTTTTTTTTTGTTTATTGGTCCAAGTTTAACTGTCTGTTCATCTTTCTCTTTTAGTTGCATCCTAACCTAAAGCTGTTTTAGTTTCAAAAAGTCTTACTACAGTAGGATGAAAATGTCGGGCCCTGTAACTTTTATAATTATAAATACCCATGCAGCGTGCCACAAACCTGGCCGTATCAAACAGTTTGCAGGGTATTCAATATTTCCCCTTATCTTTCACATCATAGAAAATGAGGGCAGTCTTCATAACTTGGAAGAAATGATGAAAGAGTATATCGCCCTGGATGCTGATCTCCAGAAGTTCAATCAAGCAGTCAGTGTGGTAACACAGCAGGTACAGTTGTAAAATTTCCTTTAAGGTTCAATTGAGTCTTTTTACATTTAATGTTTGATTCTATTTTGTTGATTAAATTATGAAAAAAAAATTAAGTTGACAAAGTTTATTTCAAATTAGTCCAGTTTGTCAAGAAATTGAACCTGGTGTAAGTTTTCTTTGCACAGGAGGTTGATGTTTTGCTTACATGGAAGGGAGTAAGGGGGGGGGGGTGGGAGGTGGAATGTAGTGAACTAATCTGGTTTAAATGTTAGTTTCAGTTCCTAGCTGGAATGGTTATTATTAGTTTGGTTAAATTGATATCAATCAGCACCAAATGTCGAGGAATGAAGTTTTGACAAAATGCTGTGGGAAAAAAATATTGTTGACACAGAAAGTAAACTTAGGCTGGTCTCTTAAAGGCAGTGCATTTGTGAAGGCTCTATCACATTGCCATGGTGTTTAACATTCAGATGAAATGAGCCTTGAAAGCAAACATTTCTTTTGTAATCCAGTTAGCTGGGTTGGAGACACAAGCTCATTCCATCAGTTTTAGCAGGACGTTGACACATTCAGTGATTACATACACCCAATTTAATTACAGATTCAAACTATTTTATGGAAGAAATTTATAAGATGATTGTTTGGTTTGTTTTGTTTATTTCTGAAAAATATTTTGGCCTTTTCTTTTACGAAATCCCTTTTAGTTTTTTTGCTTTATTGTGTCTAACTTTTAAATCCAAAATTTTATCGTGTTAATTGAAAAGATTAACACGATCAGGAAGGACATGACTAACTTTTCTTCTGTCCCCCTTCCTTCTCCCCTTGTTCCCCCCATCACTACTCTTTTCATAGCTCTCTTCCACCATTTTTTCTCCACACCTTTCTGTCTTTGTCCTTCTCCAGTTTATTCCCTACCCCTTTCCCTTGATCCTCTCTTTGTCCCTCCACTGTTTATCTCCTACCTCTCCTCTTCCCTGTTGGTTTCTTTCTTTCTTCTCTCCATCCCTTGTCTACTAATCCCCTCACAATTTGTGTTCACCATACTCATTAACCTGTCTGTATTCTGTACATGTTTTTGTCCCTTCTGTTACTGTTAC